>RBNI01000827.1:0-26674 GCA_003990745.1 Jimgerdemannia flammicorona | reverse complement strand
GCCGTCAGAACCCAGTCAATCCTAGAACCCAGCCCTGCCGCCCAATGGGTATAAACCCGCCGATCGGTCCAAAGGTGTCTGCCCGAATCTACTAAAGAACACAGTCGCTCTATTTCCAGCCAATCCCCCAACCCACCACTCTCTCCTTGCACTCCTCTACCACCATCAGTCCTATCCTTCTCCTTATCCCGTACCATGTTGAAGTCTCCCCCCATACAATCCAAGCCAACTCCACCCAATACCTCAGCCTCTTTCAATCGGCGAATCCAATCCACTCTCTCCCCTCTCTCAGCCGGGCAGTAACATGACCCAACCATCAACGATCCCTGTCCAGGCCTCCTCCACAGACCCCACACCACCCGAGACCCCCAGTGTCCAATGTCCACAATGTCCCCCAACCCTCTCCGAACGAGAATGCATACCTTCCCCCTCCATACTGCCACACCCCCCCATTCTCTAGACCAATCCTGTAAGTCCACCTCCTCTTCATATCGAATATTCTGTAACAAGAAGAGGTCCGCGTCCAGTCCTTTGAGCCAACCAAAAATGAACTTCCTCCTAGCCGCTCTCTGCCCACTTGTCTCACAATACCTTCTCAGCCAACAAAGAGGAATTTAGATACCAATGTCCAGGCTCATCCCTACTCCCCCCAAAATATCTCTGTCCCAACAGCCTCCAATAATCAGACTATGGATACCACTCAGCCTCTAGTGCCTTCCAAACATCCAGCTCCCAGTAATCTTCTGTCAGCACCCAGTTGATCCTTGTCCTCAGACCATTCACCCAGTATGTATATACTTATCTATCACTCCAGAATCCCCTTCTAGCATCTATCAAAGAGCCTAGTCTTTCCACATTCTCCCATGCTCCCAGACCCCCACTCCTCTCCTCAGCACTCCTTCCTCTATCAGTCCTATCCACCAGTACATCTTGGATCATATTAAAGTCTTCTTTGAGAATATCCACTCTGGTCTCTATGAGAACTCCACTTTCCCAAAGACCCTCCACCCACTCTACCTGCTTACTCCATACAGTAGGGCAGTAGCAAGAACCCACAGTAACTGGCTCCCAACCAGGTTGACACTACTCTCCCTACATCAGCTAGTCCCCCCAGTCCTCTACATCCTGTATCTTCCCTTTGTCTCTCTGAACCAAGATCCCAACCTTACCCTTCTATACTGCTATACCTCTCTATTTCCTTGTCCACTCTATTCTATCTAAGTCATCCTCACATCTGACATCCTGCAATAGAAAGAGATCAGCCTCCAATCCCTTTATCTATGTAAAAATATTCCTTCTTTATACCAATTTCCACAGTCCATTCATATTCATAGAGAAAATGTTTGTTATACTATTCATAAGAGATAATATTAAGTATTATACTCCTTCTCTACAAATCTATATTTATTCCCTCCTGTACCAAGTTCAAGTTATGTTCTGCTGCCAATTCCTCCTTTTCAGTCATCTTAGCCTCCAATCCAATCAGAAGCTCAGCCATCTCACCATTCTCCTTTTTCTTAAAGTCCTTATGATACTCCAGACAGGCCTCCTGCCAGAGCTGTAATCCATAATGCTCTACCCAACAGAAGGCACCCTCTCATCAGCAACAACCACCAGCTTAGCCTCCTTCTCCTTATCAATCTCATACTCTTCCTTCTTTAGGTAAATTGCAAGTATCTCTACCTTCAGTACCTCCACTACTCCATCACCATATAGAATCTGTGCCCAATGCTTATCACTTATTACTCTCAGGTCTACTTCTTCCAACTCTTCAGCTATGAAGTTATTCATCATCTGGCACACCCACAGTAGGTTTTTCACTTTCTTCCTCTCTGGAGTTGCTGGCCTTCCTATACTCAGTATTGAGATATCTACTTCTGTGCTCACTGTCTCATCCCATCTCTCCTCTGGGACATCTACCAGTTCATTCTTGCTAACTGCCACCACCTGTCCCCCTTTCACCACCTCAGGAACTCCAAAGTGTACTCACTGGGTACTATGCATTGGTATATTCTCCACTGCTCAGCCTCTCACAGCTGGATCTCACCTAATAAGAGGGAGAGTATCCTCCCAGACTTTGAACATACTATTGGTATATGGGTCATTGCTCAGTATCTTCCCAGCCTCATCCAGACCCTTCTCTACATCCCCTCTTTCCTTACTGGCCCAGATACTTACTTTTGTACCCCCAGACTCCTCAATGCTATCAGCATCCTTCTTCGCTCTTTCTTCCAGACTCATCAACAATTCCCTCTGCCTTCTGCACTCTTGAGACCTCTCCCACAACCTCTTGTCAATACAGACCCATTTCTCATCCATGATCTTCAAATGTGTTGACTCTATATATACCTTCCAAGTTTTCACCCTCCACTCTACAGCTCCACTCATCTCCTCTAATGCCTCTAACAGATCCTCCTTCTCCTCCTCATTCCCCTTCACTCTCATCACTTTGCATATAAAGGCCCCCCATATCATCACTGAAGGCCAATTACAAGTCTTCCTGGTAGTCTCCCTCTCTGCCAGCCAAAGCCAAATATCAACATCCTTTGTCCTGAATAAGATCCCCTCTTAGACTTGAAAGTCAATATCAATCACCTCTCTATACTCAGCCATAACCTCTTCCACTCTTCTCTTTATCTCTATAGCAATCACCAAGGACACTCTTTTCACCAAAAGTTACACTACTCTGGGGTCCAACTTCAAGTATCACACTATTAGGATACACATCTTCCCAATAGTCAACTCTGTCTTCAGTATAGCTTCCAATGGCTCAGCCTCCTCAAAGCCCACCTCCATCTCTTCTAAACTCCTCAGGAACTTTACTGATACTACTCCATCTACCTGCTTCACAATTAGCCCCAAGACCATTTTCACTATCACTGCCAAGCTCTAGAAGTATAGAGTGACTGTGAACTCTGAGATCGACTTCTTGAGTAACAGTATTACCACTAGTCTTATTACACTATCAGCCAGGTCACTAGACCTCATGCCTTTCCCATAGCTCAGTCCACCATCAGCAGTCCTATCTAGATTTTTTTCCAGATCACCCATCATGCTCCCATCAGCAGTTACTCTCTCAGTTGCTGCACCACTAGCCCCACTACTCTGGCCCCCCAGAGGGACTCTCTCTTGAAGCTGCTGCCCTGTAGTCTTCACTGTCTCCTTGTTCCTCCATAGCCAACCCTCCAATCTAACTCTCTACTGACCCCCCTTTATCTTATCTATAAAGCTTACCCTCTCTGTCTCCTGACCTCCAGTACTGCCTTCTCTCCTACTATATCCTCCTGCCAGCAGGCCCCTCATGCTTCTCTCTAAGCCAGGGCCCCTCTCTATATACTGCCAGTCAAATGCACCAGAGCTACCCTGCCCAGTATGCACCTCAGAATGCTCATTGGTCACTATAATACTAGTATCTTTTCTTCAAAAACTGTGTTATAAGTATTGCTAGAAGGTTGTATAACCTGAATATTACTAGAGAAAGATATCAAAATGCCATTAAGACTACTAATATCCAGACAATCATTGAGATCTTGTATAATAAAATTTTCAGCCACTATAGTGTCTCCAAGGAAATCATCACAGACTAAGGTCAGAAATTTGTCAACAAAACCATGAAGATCTTTGCAGTCAACTTTAAAATCAAACTGCATCTAACACTAGCCTATTATCCACAAGCAAATGGACTTACTGAATGAATGACTCAGACCATCAAGCAAGATCTCAGCAAGACCAGAGATTAATTGAATTAAGACATCTACTTCTCAGCAATTCTATTTAGCATCTATACTTCAAAAGCTACTACTACTCAATAGACTCCTTTCTATTTGGTATATAGCTGAGAAGTACAAAACTCAGCTGAACTAATCCAGCTGGATTTGATGAAACAAGTTACTGAAGATATTATCTAGTTATATGAAGAATACCAGTAAGTATGAGAATTTATTACCAAAGTACAAGAATGCTAGAAGAAGTACTATGACCACAAGACTGACCTTGAACCTCTACTTATTGGATAATAAGTCTTAGTATACCATACTATTATAAAAGGAAACTAGAGTATCAAACTTGAACTGAAATGGGAAGGACTCTATCTTATTTACCAAAAGTTCATAAACTACACTTATTAACTTAAGACCCTAGATAGAGTTATACTTAAGACCAAGATATACTACAACTATATAAGATCTTATTACTCAGCAGAAGTAAAACATATTTGAACAACTTTATTCACTCTATATTACTTCTATTAGAGAATGACAGATGCTTTATATAGAACTCAAGAAAGCCAATATCATTAAAACCAATCTCAAGTCTATTTATGTGATAGATATTGCTACTAGAAATTATCTCAGATTACAGAAAATATCATTTCTAAAAGATTTGAAGCCACAACATTAAGAGCCCTTGTCCTAAACAAGAATAGCCAGTCCTTATAAATGTGCCAATAGTTCAAAAAAAAGAAAACTAAGACTTACTATTCCTGTATAACTATCTCTACTAAGAATAGCTCAAATTTTACAAGAGGTAGATGTAATAATACCTTAGAAATTAATGATATGTATCAAAAGCCATGCTCAGACTTTATAAGTCTCTAGTTATAAATTATAACTCAACTATGACTTATCTTAACTAGAAGATGATCTGTATCTAAACTCATTGTAACTTATAGTGACCTCAGTAGTATACTACTCTAAAGCAGATAACCCTATCTCTGAACCAAAGAAAGAGACTCTTAGAGTATAAAAGAAGCATTAAAAAGGAGTATAAAGTATTATCTACAAATAAGAAACCTATGATAAAATAAAATGCCTACTACCTACCAAACAGTAAGGTTAAGAAACCACCCAGATCTATTGGTCCAATATTAGATATTCTCGGATATCAAAAAGGCTATGAGGATATATACAAGAAGGACTTCAAGCCTAAACCTCTTTACAAAAGATCTATACTACTATACTCTCAACTACTATGAAATAAAAACAAGAATCTCTACTACTACTAAGTGTCTCTAGATATAGCAAGAATATGAGTTAGAGTATTATCTCTGCTAAGATCTCTTATAGGCCAGCTTTTAAGAAATTACAGATGCTATATATCTGGATAGATATGAACAGAAGTTGACCAAGAGAGTCTACTAGATCTTCAGACATATATCCTGGACCATTTCTAAATTAATATGTCAATGTTTTAGATATTCAAGAACTAACAAGCTGCTTTATAGACCATCTTGAAGAAATAGTTACAGAAGAAGCCCAGTCTACTATCATAGTTAAGAGTAATGAGGTTCAAGATCTTTAGAACCCCATTCTAGAAGAAAATCCAGATCAGTTCCTTTAAGGTCTGATTGTATTATTCTAAGGTCTTTCTCTGAGAGTCCACTACTCTCAGAATTCTACAGATATATTCTACTTTGTAGATAACAATACTATTGATTAGAGATCTCAAGAACTAGAGCAGAGTGAACTACTTATTTTATGGGAAGAAGACCTTGACAATCTTCTGAAGGAGCATATAAGCCCTCTTTTGTCATCCACAGAACCCACCACTAACCTCAGCACAACTGTGGAGGATACAGAAAATTATTTAGCTAAACTCTCTGAAGAAAATAAGGAGGAAGATAAGAATGATATAATTCCAGTTATATTGAACTTCAAGTTATATAAGGATAGCTCTATTAGCTAAATTTGAGTAATTTAGTTAGTTATACAAACAGTAACTATCTAACTAACCAAATTTGAGTAAATTAGTTAGTTATATAAATAGTGACTATCTATTAACTAGCCAAATTTATTACAATATAGAATTAGCCTTATCTAGCTAGTTAGTTACTTGATTTTCAAAATAGTATCTTCTAGTAACTGTGAGTTATAACTAATTATATAGCCTCATACATAGTCTGAAATTTATATAAATACTCTCTTGACTTATAGTAAATAAACCTTAGTCAGCTTAAGTTTGAAGTAAAAAGGATTACAGAGAAACCCACTATCTCTAAGAGACAAAAATAATTCTAAGGAATAAATAAGATAACTAGAGCAATGATTGCTTGAGGTTTAAGTTTGAAGAATTTCTCTTGCTACAGACTACTATAGAAATTGGAAAATTAAGACTGTATATTTAAGATACAAGACAGTTAGTTTTAGTTTAAAGTAAAAAAGAAGTTTATAGAGAAACACACTACCTCTAAGAGAATGAACAATTCTAGAGATTAATATATCTACCTGGAGCTTGAAGCTCAGAGATTGAGAAGATAAATTACTCTTGCTATTTAACTACTACCTCAAAAATTATTATAGAATTCAAGATACAGAATTATGAAAAATATCAGAATACTGTCAGAAAACTCAAGATACAAGTCAAGACTGCTTTATTCAAGATATAAATCAATTACTAGTTAATATTACTTTGGAAAATTATCACAAAACTTCAGTCAGTTAAAATGCTACTATGTATAGCTAAGTAAGAAAATAACTACCAAAACTCAGAAAATATCAGAATACTGTCAGAAAACTCAAGATACAAGTCAAGACTACTTTATTCAAGATATAAATCAATTACCAGTTAATATTACTTTGGAAAATTATCACAAAACTTCAGTCAGTTAAAATGCTACTATGTATAGCTAAGTAAGGAAATAACTACCAAAACTCAGAAAATATCAGAATACTGTCAGAAAACTCAAGATACAAGTCAAGACTGCTTTATTCAAGATATAAATCAATTACTAGTTAATATTACTTTGGAAAATTATCACAAAACTTCAGTTAGTTAAAATGCTACTATGTATAGCTAAGTAAGGAAATAACTACCAAAACTCAGAAAATATCAGAATACTGCTGGAAAATATAGAGAATCTACAAAACTTACCAGGAAACTTAGCCAAGAATATTAGGATAATTGTCAGTATACTAGAACCTACAATATATATTTTTTTACCTTTTGCTATTCCAAACATTCAGTTATGTGACCAATGACTTATGATATATGAACTCCAACTTGATATAAACTTCAGTGACACCTAAACTCCAATCTGATACAAGAAATACAAACAAATTAAATAGCAGTTGAACTAAATATTGAGCCAAAATATTATTAAAGATAAAGAGATATATTATATAAATATCCAGTAGTACATTGAGCTATATAAGTTAGCAAACAATCTATATAAATTGTATACCACAATATATATATAGATTTAAAGTTTTATTTTATTTTATTTTATTTTTATTAAATAGAATCAAGTCTCTATATATTTTTATTAGAAGAAAACCTAGACTATATAAGTTAAAACTCTCTTCTATCTCTCTCTCTAAGTGCTATCTCTCTATTATTCTTAGGCTTTAAAGAGAACTAATAATCTTATCTCAACTATATTACATACTCTCATTTTAATAATACATATATAGACCAGACTTATCTATTTACTAAAGCTAGATAATTAGATCAATACTACAAAAGCATACCTATATATTGAATTCAATAATACTGAGACTGAATAATATAACTCTCTGATCTAAATAAAAATCAGAGGTAAAAAAAACCCCCCTCTAATCAACTAATAAGAAATATAACAGATTTATAGCAAATAAGTAAAGAACTTATATGTAATACCTATTCAAAAAAAACTGACACATGGGCAAAGGTCTGAAAATATTCTAATCCTACTCTTTGAGTCTGCAAATCTCAATCACATTACTGTATCAGCTCTCAGTTCTAGTTGAATACTATTAAATAAGAAAGATTCTACTCTTTAAGTCTATGGATCTCAATTATATTACTATATCAACTCTTGATTTCAGTTAGATATAGCCAGGATACCAGTTACTGCACCACTCTACTCTACTACTTATCAGTCAATCAAAAGGTTCTACTAAGATAATATCTGCTATAACTTCAATAGCTATCACTAGCCTAATATCCAACTGATTCACTATAATCACTCTTCTACTTATCTATGATAACCATCTCCTCTTCTATTCTGATACTATCTAAAAAACAATTACTTACATTAGAACTATGCTTGTCAGAAAGCTCACCAAAGCTCAGAGAGCCCCACTATAGATACTGATAACCTATAGATAACCTATACTGATACTTAATGCCCAGGGTCAGCTGACTCTCTATATAGCCTATAACATACTATAATAATATCTTATTGATAATAACAAAATATACTAAAACAGATTTATTTCAGATATAGCCAGAGATATCAGAAACTATGAAAAAATGGAGAAAGTACCAATCTGATATCAATAAAGGGGCAACTCATCACTATTGTCTCTCTCCCACTATCCTACAATAGGTATAGCAAACTAATCTGAGATAGAAGGAGTAAAAGTTATGGAAAATCAACTTAGAAGATTGTCTACCAAAATCTTGTAACTAGTATAGTAGTGGAGAAAGATCATATATCTAAGGTTCTAATATAAAATACCTAACTAGTTGTGTGCTTTGTGTTTCCATAATATGCCATAGTACTATATCTAGCTATACTCTCTAAATCCTGTCATAGGCTTTCTCCTGATTTAAGAATACCAGACAGCCATCTACTCTTACAACTCTTGTTCCTTCAATAACCCCATAGATCCAAGCAGTGCCATCTCTTATAAGGCAGCCCTCTACAAAGCCCCTCTGCTCCTTTTCTAATATCTGTTAAGCCACTCTCTGCAATCTGGCCATCAGAACCTTTGTCACCATCTTGCAGTCCATATCTAGAAGTATAATCAGTCTCCAGTTTTTCCATTTCTCCTTCCTCCTCTTGTCTTTATACAATAGTGTCACTAACTCCAGCTGTTGTCCTTCAATCTATTTTCCAGAACCAATAACCTCATCATATATCTGTACTATCTTCTCCAACACCTTCTCAATTGCTGTCATCTTCTTCTAAAAATCCCAAGGCAGTCTATCCTCTCCAGGTACTGTGTCCAGGCTTGTGGAAGCCAATTGGAGTACCCTCAGATATATAAGGCTCCATTATCAGCCTACTGGAGGGGAGTCAGGCAGCTTTCTTGGCTAATGGCTACAGGGGAGTCTCCTTCTCCCTTAGAAGAGTGGTGCCTCAAGGTGACCCTCTCTTATCTATCCTTTATACCTTTACTTTGGAGCCATTGCTGGATAGAATTCAGTGAAGAATAGGAGGTTTAGATATTCTTGAGGTAAATTGGAAGATTGGAGCTATTGCAGATAATATAATAGTTAGACTTAGGTCAGTAGAGGATGTGGCAGTACTGAAGGAGATGGTTGAATAGTATGAGAGATATTCTGGAGTAAAGTTCAACTAGCACAAGTATGAGACAATAGTGCTTGGTGAGAGAGTAATAGGGAGAGACATTATTGGAACAATTGTCCCTACAAGAGAGATAGTCTGGTATCTAGAGATCTACTTCTTAGTATATAGTTCTTTACTTCCTAAGAAGTGGTGGGAATATAAGCTAGTGGAATAGAATAAGGTGTTAGCAAGCTGGGGGAGTTGCCATATATCTCTAGTAGAGAGGGTGATGGTGCTGAATATATACTGGATGCCAAAGCTATAGTACCTAGGTTACTATCTGGATTTTCTGACTTAAGTAGTTAAGAGGTTTCTGAAGATAGCCTACTTATGGCTCTGGGCTGGAAGGTGCAGTCAGATAGGATGGTAGGTGCTGATAATTCCAGTAGACTATAGAGGGCTTGGTCTGGTAGACTTTACTAAGCAGCTATATTGCTTAAGGGCTTGGTATGTAGTTGAGGAGAGCTAGGGAGCTAAGGAGAGGAGAATGGGTACATCTGTAAAAAATATAGGTGTCTCTTAAAGGGATCTGCTTTCTTTGGTGGCACTGGAGAGGAGCTATAAGATGTACTATAAAGGTTTTTGGTAGGGTATAGTTGATGGAGCCCACTGTATTAACATCTGGAGAGATGAGGAAGGGGAAGAAAACTGGGGGCCTAGGGTGTGGTAGTGGAATTATCTTCTATTGAGAGGTAGCCAGGTAGAGGACTATAGTCTTGAGAATAGAATGGAATACCTTAGAGGACTGAGGTGAGATCTCTGGCCAGCAAGTTGATATTGATGAAAGATGAGACTGGACTAGCATCTAGACATAGAATAAAGTAGTGGTGAGGGGCTCCTACTCAAGTTCTGGGTAGTGTGGAGAGGTTCTTGAGGTGAAATATGATGCTGAACTTCTGATTGGGGCACCTAGTCAAGGGTAGTACCTTTGAGTGTAAGGAATGCTATAATATAGGATAGGAGGGTGGCATGGTACAAACTCTGGAATATTGACTGAGAGAGTATGAGAGTTTGGAGTTTTTTTGGAAGATAATTAAGAGGAGGTTGAAATAGTGGCCCTTGGACCTAAGAGAGGGGAGCAGTGAGTGGTTCTGCAATCATAATTAGTGGGGAGAGTGGGTAATGAGTGGGTGATAGTTGGGTGGGCTATAGCTGTATGAGTTGGGCTTACTGAATATTGGCAGAGTATATTTGAGGAGGGCCCTAGGTCAATAGTAGAAATAAGGAAGGCAAGATGAGAGTGGTTGGTGCTGGAGCTACTGAATAGGTGGTGGGTGGGTTGGGGGCCCAAGGGAGGGAGCCAAAAGGAGCTAGTGAGGAGGATTACTGTGATGAGTAGGAGAGGATTATAGTGTTAGAAATGAATATCTCTTAGATAAAAGATAGGGATATAAGAGTTTCATATGGGATTGGATAGGGGGAGGACATTATGTATTACTATATTATAGATGAGAGTGGTAATAAAGATAAAGTCCAAGTAACTATAAAAAAAAAAAAAAAAAAAAAAAAAAAAAAAAAAAAGCTGAGGGAGAGAAGACTTTTGGATACTAAGTAAAAGGTACTAGGGTAAAATTTTGCATGATAAGAAGGTGCTACAGAAACTCCAGAATGAGATAATGGTAGCTTTGCTAAAGGTTAAGACATATTAAGTAAATGATGATAGGAAGGCAATACTTCTGATAATTGCAAATAACTGAGCTGTATATATGTGGGGTCTAAGGAAGGGACTGGCAAAGTGGCAGATGGTGTGTGAGGAGTACTGGACAGAGATGGAAGCTGTGAATAATGCAGATTGTTAGGAGATTTTGGAGGCATTAGAGGCTCAGCAGAGAGAGGCAGATGAGCTGGAGGCAGAGAGGAATCTGGATATTACTGATGATGTAGTAAGTATGGAATTGTCTATTCTTCAAATAATATTATTCAATATGAATAGTATAACTAAAATCCTCTCTCTGAATATTAATGAGCTATGAGAGGTAGTAAGGTAATGAAATATCTTTGGATAGCTAAAGGGATTAGATGTAGATTTATTCCTACTACAGAATATTAGATACAATAGAGACTTGGATATTCTGGACTAGATGAAGAAATTGGGTAATATAGCTATTTGGCTTAAGTATTGTTACATAGTGGTTGCTGAGTTCTTCAAATACACCAGATTCTCTTCAAGGTGTATCTCTTAGACTAACTCAAGTTTGTTATAAGCAAGTTCTTATTAGAGTGCCTTCCTAAGGTCTTATAGTCCTCAAACTTCTTATCTTTAAACTGTCTTGTTATCTCTTAGATTGCTTGCAAGGAAGTGTGTATATTGTACTGAGAGGAACTGACTTTATTTTAGAGGAAATAAGAGGGGTATTTATACAAAATATAATTCAATAGTTGCTAAGATATAAAGCTAAATATAAACTCCAATAACTAAAACTACTAAGTTCCAGAATCGGTACTGATGGTTGTACAGGTTCAGGATGCTGGCATTATCCAGTGTCACATCAAAATGCCAGTGCTGGAACAATTTCATGTCACCTCAGAATACCAGTGCTGGCATTATCCAGTGTTACATGAGAATACCAGTGCTGGCATTATCCAGTATAACAAAGAACTTAGAGCAGAAAGTTCAGAATCATGGGGGCTTCATCATCATCATCACTGAAGGAGATGAGATCTATGAATTCATCATACAGGTCACATGTTTTGCGTACTTCGCGTGCTTCAGGTATGTCATATGGGATGACATCATCAATGATGTCATCATGTTCGGCTGTGGCGGGAAAATCAGGAACAAGATCTGGAGCTCTCCAGTCTATGAGGTTCTCTTCCACAAAATAGGGAACAAATGTGGGGTCTTGGGGAGGTCTAACCTGGATGCTTGGGCCTTGGAATACTGAGATCAATCCTTGCAGGAATTGATCTGGGTTGTCCTGGAGGATAGGGTGCCAGAAGTCTTCTACTTCTTTGCTGTTGAGGGTAATAGTGGACTGGGCTTCTGTAGCCACCCTGGCTTCTAGTACATTGATACAGTGGGATGACAGGTCTCTGAAGTCTGAGACTCTAACATACTCCAAGTTGGGGATCAACCATGGTGCATGTCTGAAGATCTGATGGATCTTCTTAGCTGTCCTCGTTTCACATATGTCCATAGAAGTAGCATCTTATAGCTCTTGGGTGCTGGCCTGTGGGAACTCCCAGCAGAGGAGGTTTCCTATTTCGTACTCCTACTATATTTGGAGGCATTTGGTAGCAATGGTGATCCTTGTTTCCATTTCACAGCGGTAGAGAATGAAGTGATAAGGGTCTGCAGTACTCAGGTAGACACTAGGAGTTCTTCTTGAGTGGGTCTCCATGGCTCTTCTGATGTCTTGGAATATCCTTTCTTCAACTGAGGTTCCTTGGTGGTTCCTTGACCTTGAGGTTTGGCAAGTGGCAGGTATTTCATTTGTGGTAAGTCTTTGAGCTATTTTGGAATTGGTGGTTCTTGTTGGTTGCTGCTACTGTGGTTCCTTGATCCTTCTTTTATATTCTTCAGGATGCTTGTACTGTGGTCACAATGACTCACAGTTGGTCATCATTGCTCATCTCATATGCTGTATAATCTTCTTGTACTCCGATCTGGTGACTTGCAAGGAAAGGCTGTCTCCTGTACTGATGTCATCATTCTGGGGTCACCATTATATCTTCCTCCTGAATAAGGATCTTCCTGAGCATCCTTATTCATTGGTCTAGTCCTGAAAAATTTGCTGATCCCATAACCTCTGGCAAGGGGTCGAAAAGTGGTATTTATGGACTGGCATCTTTCCTTTGTATTTTGGTGTAATAGTGAAGGGTCACTCTCTTCATATAGAGCAAGGGCCTAATTCTGATCTTGATCAATCAGTTGATGGTTTGAACTCCTCTGACTTCAAAAGTCTCATGGATGAGTAGTTGCCAGTGCCATATCCCTTAGAGAATGGTCCAGACAGATAGCCTGCTGGTCACAGGACATGCTGTTATGATTCATGGACTAGAACCTCGCAGGCAGTCATCACATTTTGCTTCTCTTATATAGGTTCATAGTACTTCTTGAGTCTATTCCTATGTACTATGGTAGGTAGTATGGTCTCTGAGATTTTTCTAAACCAGAAGGTAGTTCCCTTGATATCTTGCACATAGAAGGGTCCTTCCCATTTGGGCTCCAGTTTTCACAACCATGAGGCTTCTACCATATTTCGATACAGTAGAACTTTTTCTCTGATTCGGATGGGTTCTAGGGCCTTGTGATTCTTTTCTGCATTCTTTTTTGTCAGCACTTGTGACTTGGTGATGTAATCTTCAGCCTTCTTTCTGATTTGGTGTAGTCTCCAGATTTCTGCATCAACCCATCTCCAAGTTAGGTCTAGATTTGTGGCTGAGGTTCCATTAGAATCTTCTTCTCTGAAGAGTAGCTCTCTTGGGGTAAAATGTGTACTCTGTGACCATATGTCTCATAGGACAGAGAGGGCAGTTGAGAGATAGTTATCCCAATTCTCATATGTCTCTGAGATCTTTGCTAGGATGTTCTTGAGGGTCTTGTTGGTTCTTTCTATCTGTCCATTTCCTTGAGGGTGGTATGCGGTGGTCTTGATGTGCCGAATCTTATATTTCTGATACATTATCTTGTAGAATCCATTGATAAATTCCGTGCCATGGTCTGTGGTGATTTGCTTCAGTATCTTGTAGCGGCAGATGATTTCTCGGTGCAGGAAGTCAGCTGTAGAGAGGGCATTGGCTTCTTGTAATGCTCCTACCTCTATCCATTTGGTGAAGAGGTCTACAATAACTATAATATAGTAGTTTCCTGATAGTATTACTGGTAGTGGTCTAATGATATCCATTGTGATGTGGTGGAAGGGGATAGGCTCAATTCTTGATGACCTGAGTGCCTGGTCTTGCTGATCTTATTTCTGTTTTTGGCACTTATCACACTCTTTGACAAATTGGTGCAGGTCTTCTTCCATCTTGGACCACTATATGGTTCTTCTTACCTTATCATATATATTAGTTCCTCCTAAGTGTCCTTGCTCATATACTTCCTTCATTACTTGATACTTCTTGTGTTCAGGTATTACTAGCTTTTCTCTTTTTCTGAGTGTAGTGTTGTCTAATTCAAACTGTTTCCAAGTCTGGTTGATGATGGTGATGGTCCAGGGTTCGAGGTGGTTGGGCATCTTCTGCTGCCCAAGGTAGCTGATTAATCTATAGTATAGCTCCTTATTCATGTTGAATAGTCTTGATGGGGGTGTTTTGGGGTGTCCTTGAGAGTGCATCAGTATTGGTGTTGGTCTTTCCTGAGCAGTGCTTGATAGTACAGTCATACTCTTGTAGCCTGTAGATCTATCTGGCATATATTTCTTTGGGGTTCAGAGTGTGGAATAGCCAGGCAAGAGTGGAATGATCTGTTTGAATGGTGAAGTGTTTCTCAGCTAAGTAGTAGTGGAACTTGTCTACTACCCAGACTACTGCTAAGCATTCAAGCTTACATGACTCATAGTTCTGTTCTGCTCTGTGGGTACCTTGGCTTGTATAGGAGATGACATATTCATGTCCATCTTTCTTCTGAGCTAGGACTGCTCAAGTCCTATAGTACTTGCATCTGTCTGCAGGATGAATTCTAGATTCCAATCTGATCTTCTGAGAATAGGTGCTTGGGTCAATCTGGTCTTGAGTTCATTGAAGGTTTCTTGGTGCTCCTTGGTCTATTTGAATTTGGTCTCCTTCTTCAGTAGCTCGTAGATAGGTACTGTAATGTTAGAGTATCCTTTGATGAATCTTCTGTAGTAGCTGGCCAGTCCAAGGAAGGCGTGGACTTCTGTGGTTGTTCTGGGTCTTGGGTAGGCTGCAACAGCCTCAATCTTCATGGGGTCTGTGTGGATTCTGGTCTGGTTGATGAGGTGTCCTAGGTAGGCGATTTCTTGAGCAGCAAACTTGTATTTCTTGGGCTTGATATAGAGGCCATGCTCCTTGAGCCTCTTGAGGGCTAGCTGTATATGATTGACATATTCCCATGCAGTATTGCTGAAGATGATCACATCATCAACATAGACAAAGAGCCATTTTCCAATCTCATTGCTGAAGACTCTGTTCATCATTCACTGGAAACTTGCTGGGGCATTGCACATTCCAAATGGCATTCGCAGATAGATATAGGTGGTGTCAGGTGTGATGAAGACTGATTTCTCACTGGTATCTTGAGTGAGACCAATCTGATAGAAGCCTGAGAACAGATCCAAGGTGGTATAGTATTTGGCTTCACTTCTAAGGGTGGTAAGGATTTCTTGAATATTCAGCAAGGGTTGCCTATCCTTCTTGGTGATAGCATTGAGCTTCCTGTAGTTAATGCAGAGTCTTGGTGCAAACTCTCCAGGCTTGCTTTCTTTCTTTGGGGCTAGGACAATGGGTGAGGCCCAGAGGCTGATAGCTTACTTGATGATTCTGGCTTCTTCTATTTCCTTGAGTTCTGCTTGCAGCCACTCTCTGTAGGCAGGTGGTATGGGTCTGGCTTTCTGGTAGATAGACTTAGTATCACTGGTGTCAACTTCATAGTAGTACTTGGGTTCTTGATTGTGGATATCTCTAAAGTTTGTAGTAAGTACTCCTTCATTCTGGTGCAGGATCTTGAGAAGTTGTTCCTTCAGGGGGAAGTTTTCTCCAATGGTATATGTGTGCTTGTTCTGATCCTTGTCTTTCTTGTACTCAAGTTTGGTAATCTTGGTGGCAGCATAGGCTCCTCTTCCAGTAGATCCAAAGCCTTGTTCTCCTCTCTTGGTCTTGATGAGTTCAATGGTTTCAATGATCTTGGGCTTCTTGATTTCATGGATCAGCATCTGGCCAATCCTGTCATGCTTCTTGACTTCAAAGGGGGTGGTGTGGTTGTGATTTCTGACTATGAGGAAGATCTTGCCAGTGTAATCAGAGTCAATTACTCCTCCTTCAACTGAGATTTCACTTTTGGCCAGACTGCTCCTGGTCTTGATAATTCTGGCATAGTTTTCTGGCAGCTTGACTCCAATTCTGGTGCCAAGTAGGGTGGTGGTCTGTGGTTTGAGGGTAGCATCTTGAATGCTGGCAAGGTCTATTCCTATGGCTCCTTCAGTCTTGTATTCTGGGATCTTAGCTTTGGGGTGAAACTTCTTGACCTTGAGGGTAATGTCTGATTCTTGTTCCTCCTCATCATCACTGTCAGCTTGAAGCTCTGGGGGCTGGTCATCTTCTTTGGCTTTCCTTTTTGCTTTGGCGGCTTCTTGCTCATATTTCTGTTGGCAGATTTTCCTGACTTCACTGATACAGGATCAGCAGTCATTCAGGTGTTCAGAGCAGTACATTCTAGTACTATGGGGGCATCTTCCTTGAGGGATATAGCCATCAATGATCTTGTTGTACCACTGCTCATCTGTAAGCTTGGGTGTCTTGCTCTTATTTTTGTTCACTGAGTGCATGAAGACCTCTGTGTCCTCTTCATCTCCTTCCTCCATGTCTAGTAGGACTCCTTTGTAGACATTGATAGAGACTCATACCTTTCTCTCTCTGTAGTTGATCTGCATCTTCTGGGCATTGAGGTCAATGATGGCCTTGGCCTTGTGAAGCCATTGGTTGCCAATAAGGATGTCATAGTTGGTGGCACTTATAACAATCACATCTACTGGGATGGTGGCTCCTCCTATCTTGATGGGAACTTCTCGGATTTTGCCAAGGAGAGTAGCTTGTATACCATCTGCTGTGACATAGACCATCTTGGTGGACTCTTCAATATCCCAACCTAGGCTGTCAATTGCCTTCTTGCTCATGAGGCATTCTCCAGCACTAGTATCAATGATGGCATCAAAGATACAGTCTTCGATCTGGCAGGGGGTATAGGCTGATGTCTTGCACTGGTCTTCAGATTCTTCACCTGAGTTCTCAGATTCTTTCTGTGCATTATGAGCTTCTACAATCTTGTACTCTTGATTCTTAGTGGTAGTTGCAAGTCCTACTCTCAACTGCTGTCTGAAGGCAGAGACTTCAGCTAGCTGTCCAAAGGTAGCATTGACCTTCTATTCCTTGAGATCCTTGTAGATGTCATACTGGTGGATCTTGGTCTTATGCAGCTTCTGTTCCTTCTTGCTTTCACTTTCTCCTGAGACTGGAGTAGTGTCTTCAATAATTTGGCAGGCAGCTTCATCTAATACCATATCTTGATCAATCTCCTCGGATTGGGTCTTGCTTTGAATAGTGACAGCTGGGGTCTTCTTTGGTCTTCCAACTGGCTTGCTGTTGCTCTTCTTATCATAGGGCTTGGACTGGATTCTGGTACCTTCAGTAGCAGGGTAGAATTCAAGCTTCTTGTAGTATTCTTCATCATCAGTATCACCGATCTCCTCAATGACTACTGTATTGGTTTGCTCTCTGGTTCTACTAGTATTGCTTGGTTGGGCTTTGCATCTTGTTTTGGTTATGCAATTCTTTACATAGTGGCCTTCTTCTCCACATCTGAAGTATGTGATATTGTGTTCTTCTGTAGCAGCTGCAAATCTCTGTACTAGTCTCCTATTAGTGCTTCGGACTTCTCTAATAACATCATCAAGATATGCAGTCATCTTGGTGAACTGCTTGGCGAGTTCTTCCACTGAATTAGCTTTGGCTATCTTGGGGATAGGTGGGGTTGGTTGTCTGTTTACAACTGTGGCAGATAAGATACTAGTTGGCTTTGATGACTCCATCTTAATGCCAGTTATTTTCTCCATTGAGTGTTCAGCAGGATGTCTGGCAGTCCAATATCTCTATACAAAGACCACTTTCTGATCAAGGGTTAGTGCAGCTGGGGTAGACTGGATTGCTAGGGTAATTTCAGGGTATACTCCTTTGAGGAAGTATAATATTTTAGCATAGTTTATTTCTTTTCTCTGACTTTCTTGAATATTCTATAACCTTCTGGCACTTTCCACATACTTAGAAATCCCCTTCTTAGCGCCAAGCATTAACTAGTACTTATTTAGTTAGTAACTGAATATCCTGGAAACTTGTAGAACTTTATTTGTTATCATTTGTCATCTTTGCCAAGAACTTTCCTCTTGGCATTTTCCTTTGATTTCTCAGATCCTTCCAGATCCTTCTTTCAGATCTTGTATAAATATCTCCTTTGTTCTCATGAATAAAGCTTCAGAATATTTTCTCCCAGAAATCCTTTGAGAATACTTAAACCCTTAGTATCTCTTTGAGCTACTTAAGACCATCAGAACTAGTCACTTTCTTATTTAGAAACTAGAACCATTACACTTAGTAGCAGTGGTGAAGTTACACCTAGCTTTATCAAGACACCTCTCAAGATATCAGTCACAACACTATGGAGGACAATGGGTGGAACCCTTTATACAGTATCTACAGTCCAGGCAATACCTCATACAATCAGTACAATCAGCAAGAAGAAGAGAAACAGCAAAACCCTACTCAGTCAAATGGGGCCATCGAGAGTCTTTTGCAGAATGCACTAGCTCAGATTGCTCAACTTCAAGAATGTATAGAAAGAAAGGAAAGCAAGGCCTCTGCTCATACCTCTGCACCTCCACTGACATCAATATATCCAACAGCAGTCACTATCAAGCCTCAGAAGTCTGACACCTTTGATGGTCAAAGAGGAGAACTGTCTACCAATGCCTGGCTTTTCCAATTGGAGCAATATGGAGAGCTGACCAATTTGGAAGCAATACTAGTCCAATTTGCCACCATACTCCTCCGAGAGAATGCTGCAATCTGGTGGTAAAATCATGTCCAGAATACCAGATTCTCTGGCTGAATCAAGACCTGGGGTGAATTCTCTGATGCCATTCAAGGCCAATTTAAACCAGTCAACAGTACTAAGGCTGCACGAGACCATCTGGCAAATGTCAAACAACTCAAGTCTGTGCAAGCATATAATGTACAATTCCTGTCAATCCTGCTAGAATTACCACATGTCACTGAAGACGAGAAGGTTGACAAGTATATCCAAGGCCTGAAAGGTCAAACCTGAGTTTGTGTTGAACTAGAAGAACCCAAATCTAGATACAGTAATGAAAATTGCTGATAAGTTTGATGTCATCACCTATGGTCACTGCTTCAAACAGAAGAGACCACCTTTCAAAAATAACAACAACCACAGAAGGGAGGAACCCAAAGTCAGAACTGTTGGACCTGCCCCTATGGACCTAGACATCATTGACAAGAGCAAGAAAGACAAGCTTACATCTGAGGAAAAGGAGCACCTCAAGAAGGCTGGAGCCTGCTTCTTTTGCCATCAGCCTGGCCACATTACAACTAAATGTCCCAAGAAAACTGCCAAACCAAAGAGGATTCTGGTCCTGTCCAAAGACACTCAAGATCAATCAGTTAAACAAGAAGTTGTACTCAATTTCATGCAAGTCAACCCCAAGGCCCAGATTTCTCAAGCATAGTCAGAAGAAGCTATTGGTTTGGACCTTCAAGCAGTACAACAAGTCACTATTCTAGCACATAAGAGAAGGTTCATTCCAACTGACCTTTCAGTCGAAATCCCAAGGAACATTATGCAAAAATTGCACCAAGATCTGGCCTCAGCTTCAAGCACTCATTGGATGTTGGTGCTGGAGTCATTGATCCTGACTTCCGAGGTGAAATGCAAGTCCTGCTAGTCAATCACAAGAACCAGCTATATACTGTCAATAAAGGTGACAGAATCACACAGCTCATTCTGGAGCAAGCCACCCTACCAGTCATCAAAGAAGTCACCAAGCTGTCCTCAACTAAGTGAGATCAGAAAGACTTTGGCAGCACTGACAAAGTTGCAAGCATAGCCGAGAACTGAGCCAATTCAATGCTCATTTTCAAAGGTCTAGTTAAGGGACAAGAACTAGATGTTCTCACAGACAGTGGAGCTATTGGGAACTTCATCAACAAGAACCTTATCAACAAGCTCAAGATTCATACCAAACCAGCTGGCAAGAATGGTGAAGTTGTCACTGCAGATGGCACCATCTTACCAATTAATTCAATTGCTGCTAAACTTCCCCTCAAGATCCAGAAGTACTGGGAACATTTAGATTTCGAGGTAGCACCACTAGGAGACCACAATCTGATCCTAGGCAAACTCTGGCTTACACGGCACAACTCTCAGATTGATTGGACCAAGAATGAAGTCACCTTGATTTAGGATAGAGCCAACATTACCATCAAGCCAGACAAGACTCAGATGAGAACCCCAATTGCTACTCTTTTGGCAATTCAGTTCAAGAAGGCTCTCAAGAAAGCTACCTGTGCCTTTGTAGTGCTGATCTGACCAAAGAAAGAAGACAAGAAGCTATCAATTAGTGAAAGCATCAAGTTACTACTGAATAAGTACAAGGATGTCTTCCCAGACAAACTACCTGGCCTACCACCTTCAAGAGACCATGACCACGAAATCAAGTTGGTATCTGATGCAGCTATACCTAAGAAGAAAATGTACCACATATCTCCACTCGAAATTGAAGCAGTCAAGAAGGAACTCAATGAACTCATTGAGCAAGGAGCCATTCAACTAAGCAAGTCACCCTTTGGCTCCCCAGTCCTATTTGTCAAGAAAAAGAATGATACTCTGCAAATGTGCATAGACTACCAAGCACTCAACAAGATCACAGTTAAGAACCATTATCCACTACCACTCATAGATCAAATCTTTGATGCTCTCAAGAATGCAAAGTACTTCACCAAGATTGATCTCACCTCTGGGTATCACCAAATTCGAATCAAGCCAGAAGACATACCCAAGACTGCCTTCATGATATCCTTTGGACTCTATGAATTCCTAGTCATAGCCTTTGGTCTCACCAATGTACCAGCAACCTTTCAAGACCTCATGCAAACTGTCTTCAAGGATCAGCTGTATATCTTCATACTTGTATACATTGATGATATCCTGATCTTCAGTAGTACTGAAGAAGAATACCTCAAGCACATTGAACAAATCCTCAAGATCCTCCACAAGAACAAGCTCTATGCAAAGCTCAAGAAATGTGAATTTTTCAAGGATTAAGTTGAATACCTTGGACACATTGTATCAGCTAAAGGAATTCAAGTAGACCCAAGGAAAATACAAGCCATTGAACAGTGGCCTATACCAGCAAACCTCACTGAACTCAGGTCCTTCCTTGGTCTGGCTGGATACTACTATTGATTTGTCAAGAACTTCTCTGGCATTACAGAATCTTTGACAAATCTCCTGCGAAAGAAACCCAACTCTGATCTCTATGTCCCCTATATCTGGGATGCTTTCTGTCAACAAGCTTTTCAAGAACTCAAGAACTGCCTGACCCATGCACCTGTTCTTAGAAATATAGACCCAAACTTGAAGTTCACAGTCACTACAGATACATCTAACTTTGCCATTGGTGTAGTCATTTCTCAAGATGATGGTCAAGGACACTGACTCATTGCCTTTGAATCAAGAAAATTGTCCCCAGTGGAACAAAAGCTAGCTACTCACGAAAAGGAACTCCTGGCAATCATGCATGCCCTCAAGACCTGGCAATACTATCTAGAAGGAGTTAAGTTTGACATGATCACTGATCACAGGTCCCTTCAGTACATCAACACTCAACCAACCCTTTCTCGCCAACAAGCTAAGTGGAGCCAATTACTTCAGACCTTTACCCCAAACATCATCTATAAGCCTGGCAAAACTCTAGTTGTACCAGATGCACTATCAAGAAGACCTGACCTTGCCGCAATCTTACAAGTCACTGTGGCACCTGAATTCCTCAATCAGATCAAGAAGGCTTATAAATAAGACTCTCTGGTTCTACAAAGGAACACCAAGGAATTCAAGAAAAAGTACACCATCAAGGACAACCTTATGTACTATCAAGATAAAGTATATATTTCTGCCAACTCTAAACTATAGTACAAGATCCTTTATGAACATCATAACTCCCCACTAGCTGGTCACCTTGGAACTGAAAAGATCATCAAGAATATCCAATGAGACTACTACTGGCCAAACATGCTCAAGGAAATCAAGGAGTATGTCCAAAGCTGTGATCTTTGCCAAAGAAATAAGTTAAGCAACCAAGCACCTGCCGGTCTTCTACAACCCTTGTCAATTCCAATCAAGAAGTTTGAACAAGTCACAATGGACTTCATTGTACAACTTCCATAAACCAAAACAGGCTATGATGCTATTGTTGTGTTTGTGAACTATCTCACCAAGATTACAATCACTGAGCTAATTACAACTAATGCCACTGCCCCAGAAATTGCAAGAATCTTCTTCAAGACTGTCTTCTACCATTATGGACTTCCCTGAGTAATTATCAGTGACCACGACCCCAAGTTCACAAGTCACTTCTGGCAAACACTCTTTAAGACCCTTGGAATCCAAATTACTATATCTACTGCCTTCCATCCTCAAACTGATGGACAGACTGAGCAAATGAACAGAACACTTGAACAAATGCTCAGAAACTATGTATCTTATGAGTAAGATAATTGGGACCACTATCTGACCTATGCCAAGTTTGCCTACAACAATGCCAACCAATCATCAACTGGCCTTTCCCCATTCCAGCTACTTCATGGTCAAAACCCTGAGACCCCTGCAAGTCTAGTCCAATTTCAGCAATCCAGTCACACTCAAGTCCCTACAGCCCAGAACCTTATTGACAAAATGGATTCCCTTCTCAAGATTGCTACTACAAACCTGCAAAAGGCTCAGCAACATCAAGCTAAGTATACAGACAAGAAGCAGTGAGATGTCATATATAATATTAGTGATATGGTTCTACTCAAAGCCAACAACATCAAGGTTCAATCTCAAGTCAACCGCCAGTCAGCCAAATTCCAGCCTAAGTACCTTGGATCCTTTGAAATCACTGAGCAAGTCTCTACCTAGTCTTACCATCTCAACTTGCCAACAACCATATGTATACACCCAGTATTCCATATGTCACAACTCAAGGCCTGGAACCAGTCACCCCCATACCCTGGCCAAATTCCGACACCATCAGCACCAGTCATAGTTGAAGACCACATTAAGTATGAAGTTGAGAAAATTTTAGACAAGCAAGTCTGATACTGTCACACAGAATACCTAGTCAAGTGGATGGGTTACTCTGAATATGACACCACTTGGGAACCTGCTACCAATCTCAAGAACTCTCAAGACCTCATCTAAGAGTTTGAGCAAAAAGGAACTCATTGACTGCCCATGAGGTTCTCCTCTTGGATAGTAGATGACCTACTGTGCTGATCAGGCACATTATGCATCGGGGCTCTCTAAGGGATACAGCATCAGAAACAAGAGATACAGGAGAACCCTATAAATCCTACAACTAATGAGGTTCGAACCAGTTCTCATCTGATCAAGATGATACTTTGGCCCTTGCCTTATACATATAAGGATAGCCAATCCTTGCCAATGAGTCAATATATTTAATTTGAGATTTCTTTTAGTCTTATTGTTTATTATGTGTAACTTTGAGAATTCAACGAGAACATTGATTCTTAAGGAGGAGGAGATGTAATATTTTAGTGTAGTTTATTTCTTTTCTCCATCTTTCTTGAATATTCTATAACCTTCCGGCACTTTCCGCATACTTAGAAATCCCCTTCTTGGCACCAAGTATTAACTAGTACTTATTTAGTTAGTCACTAAATATCCTGGAAACTTATAGAACTTTATTTGTCATCATTTGTCATCTTTGCCAAGAACTTTTCTCTTGGCATTTTCCTTTGATTTCTCAGATCCTTCTGGATCCTTCTTTCAGATCTTGTATAAATATCTCCTTTGTTCTCATGAATAAAGCTTCTCTCAGAAATCCTTTGAGAATACTTAAACCCTTAGTATCTCTTCGAGCTACTTAGGACCACCAGAACTAGTCGCTTCTTTATTTAAAAACTAGAACTGTTACAGGAAGGTTGAATCTGCTATTTGTTCCTTAAGGCAGTTATCATAGTCAGCCAAGACAATCTGGTGGTAGATTCAGGTATAGAATGAGTTGGGATCTTCACTAAGTCCCTGGCAGATAGTATTGAGTTAATCCTTGAGAGCTTGCTTGATCTCTTTGGTATAATATGTTGTTCTGAGAAAGACCTTCATGTTGGTAAGTTTGGCTGCACCAGCATCAGCAATGGTGGCTGTATTGAACTTGTCTCTGGCAGGTCCTCTGAGGCTGACTGGTAGAAGGGCCAATTGAGCATCCACATCAAGGGCTCGTACAGCAGCGAATTGTTCAAAGTCTTCAATGAAGGTCAGGATTGACTCTTCAGTAGTATATCCATAGAATGTGGGGGGATACATTTCTATCTTGTCTTGAATTCTTGCAGGGGTGACTCTTGTAGTCAGGGTAGTTGTTGTGGAGTTATTCGTTTTTCAGCTTGAAAGTGAGGGATTCATCTTAAATCACCAGCCAATGGGTACCAAGTTGTCATGTAGTGGTCGCTGAGTCCTTCAAATATGCCAGATTCTCTTCAAGGTATATCTCTTAGACTAACTCAAGTTTGTTATAAGCAAGTTCTTATTGGAGTGTCTTCCCAAGGTCTTATAGTCCTCAAACTTCTTATCTTTAAACTGTCTTGTTATCTCTTAGATTGCTTGTAAGGAAGTGTGTGTATTGCACTGAGAGAAACTGACTTTATTTTAGAAAAAATAAGAGGGGTATTTATACAAAATATAATTTAATAGTTGCTAAGATATAAAGCTAAATATAAACTCCAATAACTAAAACTACTAAGTTCCAGGGTCAGTACTGATGGTTGTACAGGTTCAGAATGCTGGCATTATCCAGTGTCACATCAAAATGCCAGTACTAGAACAATTTTGTGTCACCTCAGAATACCAGTGCTGGCATTATCTAGTGTTACATGAGAATACTGGTACTGGTATTATCCAGTGTAACAAAGAACTTAGAGCAGAAAGTTCAGGATCATAGGGGCTTCATCATCATCATCACTGAAGGAGATGAGATCTGCAAATTCGTCATGCAGGTCGCATATTTCGCATACTTTGTGTGCTTTGGATATGTTGCATGGGATGATGTCATCGATGACATCATCACGTTTGACTGTAGTGGGGAAATCAGGAACAAGATCTGGAGCTCTCCAGTCTATGAGGTTCTCTTCCACAAAATAGGGAACAAATGTGGGGTCTTGGGGAGGTCTAACCTAGATACTTGGGCCTTGGAATACTGAGATCAATTCTTGCAGGAATTGATCTGGGTTGTCTTGGAGGATAGAGTGCCAGAAGTCTTCTACTTCTTCACTGTTGAGGGTGATAGTAGACTGGGCTTCTGTAGCCACCCTGGCTTCTAGTGCATTGATACAGTGGGATGATAGATCTCTGAAGTCTGAGACTCTAACATACTCCAAGTTGGGGATTGACCATAGTGCATGCCTGAAGATCTGATGGATCTTCTTAGCTGTCCTCGTTTCACATATGTCCATGGGAATAGCATCTTGTAGCTCTTGGGTGCTGGCCTGTGGGAACTCCCGGCAGAGGAGGTTTCCTATTTCATACTCCTGCTACATTTGGAGGCATTCAGTAGCAATGGTGATCCTTGTTTCCATTTCATGGCAGTAGAGAATAAAGTGATAAGAGTCTGCAGTACCCAGGTAGATACTAGGAGTCCTTCTTGAGTGGGTCTCCATGGCTCTTCTGATGTCTTGGAACATCCTTTCTTCAACTGAGGTGCCTTGGTGGTTCCTTGACCTTGAGGTTTGGTGGGCGGCAGACATTTCATTTGTGGTAAGTCTTTGAGCTATTTTGAGATTGGTGGTTCTTGTTGGTTGCTGCTACTGTGGTTCCTTGATCCTTCTTTTATATTCTTCAGAATACTTATACTGTGGTCACAATGACTCACAGTTAGTCATCATTGCTCATCTCATATGCCATTAATCTTCTTGTGCTCTGATCTGGTGGCTTGCAAAGAAAGACTGTCTCCTGTGCTGATGTCATCATTCTGGGGTTACCATTACAGTATGTAGGTATTCTGATTAGAACGAATAAGAAGAATATTAGAGATATTGGACATTGGGAGAGCAGGGTAGTGTGGGGAGTTTGGAAGAGGCCAGGCTGAAGGCTCTTAATAGTTAGATTATATTATTGTCCAGTAGAAAGAGGGGAGAGAGTGGAATGGATTCAAGAGCTACAAGTGTCTGAAGCATTGGTGGAGGCTGAGATTGACTGTCTAAGAGAGAACTTTAATATAATATACTATAGTAGGGTAGACAGAACTGATGGAGAAAGGGAGATGGCTGATAGGAGTAGTGGTATGGAAGCCTAGAAGGAAGTCAAATGTCTGAGCTCATTAGTGGATACTGAGAGGCTTGGATGGGGGGATTGTAGGGTCTATACTCACTAAGTAGTAGGATGTTGACTGCTGAATACTAGGGAGTTGATATCTGGAGAACTTTAGAAACTATTTAGTATCTATA
>RBNI01000826.1:0-26677 GCA_003990745.1 Jimgerdemannia flammicorona | reverse complement strand
CCCACCATCCCATCAGCAGATCCCCCAACAGCCCCTCCCATCTTAACACCTTCTCCCGCAGCCCCAACTGCTGCCCCTCCTCAAATACAAAAAGCCAATGACCTGCTAGTCCCACCCATATTGCTAATACCCACCCTACAGTGAGCCAACTATCACTCACCCCACCCACAAGCCGAGATCTCAAGTCCTCCCAATGACCCCCCTCCCCCACCAGCCTATGCCCCACACCTAGTCTATCCCCTATTTCATCCCAAAATTCCCCCAAAACCTCACACTCTCCCAGCCAATATTCTGGTGTCTGTATATGACCCCCAGCTCTCCCAACATCATAGCACTCCTTATAGTCAAATTGTCCACCATCTACCAAATGCTCTATATGGAAATTCAGTATGACATTCCTCTGCAACATTCTCCACCATACCACCCAGAACTTGGGGGGAAGCCACCTCCATACCTCTATGCTCCAAGACCAGATACTGGCCCAGTCCCACTCCTCGCCGATCCCTGCTGCCTACCAGCCACTCGGCCAAAGATCCTGGCCAAGCCCCTGCTGACACTCTACTCCCTCCCCAATATCGAATATAGCAAGTGGAGCACCTCCCAGGAGCAATCTATCCCAACGCCACATATTAGGCCCCCACACCTCCTCCCCCTCATTGTCTTGCCAGCACAGACCAATTCAGTATGCTCCATCAGCCATGCCCCACCAAAAGCCCTTGAACCACAGCCGCCAAATTCCATTCAGTCTCACCAAAGAGAGCAGATCTCCAGAGGACCCCCGAGGGGATGTTCGCATCTCCCATACCTTCTACATCAGAGGCACCCAGCCTCCGCCCTGCAGTTCCACAGCTCTCTTCAACCACCAGGCTCGCAAGCAGTGCAGCCTTTTGGGAAAGTCCACCAGTCTAAGACCCCCCCTGACTACCAGTCTTGCAAGAGTATCCCAACTGACCTGGGACCTCCTCTCCACCCAAATTCAATCCCTAGCCATCTTCATCAGCTTCTTCACTACCTATACTGGGAAGTCGAGGTGATATGCCACATACCACAGCTTGGAGAACTAATATATATTCAGAATTGACACCTGCCCTGCTAGAGAGATATGGCAGCCTCTCCATCCTTGAAGGGCCTCCCCCCAAGTGTTCACCCTGCTCTCCCACCACACTCGTGGCAAGACAGAACCATATACAGAGAGGAAGATGCCTAGATACTGCACCACCTCACCAGTAGGGACAATTGTTCCAATGACATCCCCACCCACTAGCCCATTCCCTAGCACTATCATCTCACACTTATGCCAGTTGAGCTTCGCCCCTGAGTGAGCCTCATACCATTCCATAGTCTCCTGAAGTACTGCTACATCTGCCACAGACTCAAGTCCAACCACCATATCATTAGCAAAGGCCCCCACCTTCCACACTATACCATATATAGAGAGCCCTGCCACCTTCTGGCGAATCCTATCCATCAACAGCTCTAGCGAAAGGGCATAAAGGATAGGGGACAGAGGGTCCCCCTGAGAAACTCCTCTTCCCAAGGAAAATACTCTCCCATGGTGACCATTACATGTCAGAGCTGCCTGACTTCCCTCCAGCAGACTCAACATAGAGGCCCTAAACCTTGGGAGAACCCCAATTCAGTCCAATACCTTGCCCAGCCACACCTACCATACACAGTTGTAGGCCTTCTCCTGGTCCAAAAAGACCAACCTTCCATCCAGGCCACAGGCCCGGGCCCCTTCAATCACACCATGAACCCATGCAGTCCTATCTCTTATAAGTCTGCTTCCAACAAAGCCCCACTGCTCCTTCCCCAGCATCTGTTGGGCAACTTTCTGCAGCCTTGCGACAATCACCTTAGTCACTATCTTCCTGTCCATATCCAGAAGCATGATTGGCCTCCAGTTCTTCCAGTCTTCCCTCCTCCCCTTGTCTTTGTACAATAAGGCCACCAGCCCGAGATCCTGCTCTCCAACCCACTCACCACTCTGAAGGACATGGTCACAGAGAGCAGCCATCTCACCCAAAACTCCAGGGACATTTACCATCTTCTTCCAGAAGTCCCATGGCAATCCATCCTCCCCTGGTGCCATCTCTAATTTAGTTGCTACCAGGACACTCTGGACCTCCTCTCCCTGCACTGGTAAGATCAAGTCACCCAGTCCAGCTACTTGTAGCAGCCCCCACTCTTCTAGTGTATCCGCAATCTCCGCCCCACCAGCACCCCCTTCTCCCTCACTCTACAAGTCCTGCCATCTCTCCTTCAACACCCCTAATATTTGTTGTGTGCCATGAATCATGTCTCCATCAGCATCCAGGACCCCATCCCACCGATGTCACACTCTCCTAGCTTTGAGAAGTCTTGATAAGTACCTAGTAGGCTGCTCACCCTCCTCAAGCCCCTGCTACCATAGCCTAGCAGTCATGCCCCACATATGAGTCTCCTCCTCTTCCCTCAACACCTGTTGTAGTTCCACAATCTCCAATTTCACCCTCTTGATCCTCTAATCCTCCACCCCACCAACAGTAAGCAAATCCACCCAATCCAATTGTAGTCTCCTCAGCCTGCTGGAAGCACACCTCGTGCACCTCCTCCTCTGCCTCCTGGCCTCTCTACCAGCCCCTCTCCAATAAACCTTCACAGCCTCTTTCAATCTCATCCAGCGGATAGCCACAGACAAACCCTTACTCCTCCAAGTAAAAACTTTCACCTGAATGTCCTCCACCCACAATTCCCACAACCCCTTCTCAGCCAGCAGAGAGGAGTTAAGGTGCCAATGTCTGGGTCTATCTCCACTCCCTCCAAACTGCCCCTGCCCCAACAGTCCCCAGTGATCAGACCATGGGTACCACTCCACTTCTAATTCCTTCCAAACATCTGAACCCCAGCACTCTGCCATCAGAATCCAATCAATCCTTGTGCCCAAGCCATTCACTCAATGTGTGTAGACCCTGGCATCACCCCACCTTGTTCTGCCCATATCCCTCAAGGAGCTCAATGTCTCCACCTCCTCCCATGCATCCAGACCTCCACTTCTACCCCTGGCACTCCTCCCTCCATCAGTCTTGTCCAGACACTGATCCCGAACCATATTAAAGTCCCCACTGAGCACATCGACCCCTTCCTCCAAGAGAATACCCTCCTCCAGCAATCCCCTAATCCATGCAGTCCTCTCACCCCTAGCTGCAGGGCAGTAGCAAGAGCCCACCTTTACCAATTCCCACCCGGGCCAATGCCAATCTCCCCAGACCAAGCGATCACCCCAGCTCCTGATTCCCCCCAATTCACCTCTACCCTTTCTCACCAAAATCACTACCTTTCCAAACCAAGCTATAGCCCCACCCCATTCCCTAGTCCACTCTACCTGATCATCCTCATCCTCACATCGAACATCCTATAGTAAAAAGAGATCAGCCTCCAATCCCTTGAGCCAAGTAAAAATGTTCTTATGTTGCCCAGAGCCCCTTAACCCATTCACATTCAAGGAGAAAATGTTGGTTGTACTGTTCATAAGGAATAATGATATATCTTGGTCCCATCTTCTACAAGTCTGCATTCCACCCCTCCTGCACTAAGTTCAAGTCATGTTCAGCAGCTCGTTCCCTCTCCCCTGCTTCCTGTGCTGCCAATGCTCCCAGAAGTTCTACCATTGCCCCATCCTCACACTCCTCAAATTCCTCGCAATACTCCAGACAGGCCTCCTGCCAGAGCCACAAACTATGATGCTCTGCCCAGCAGTAGGCCGCCCACTCACCAGCAACCACCCCCAGCTCTGTCTTCCTCACCTCATCAACCTCATACCCCTCCTCCTCCAGGAAAATACCCAGAATCTCTACCTTCAGTGTCTCCACCACTCCATCACTATACAGAATCCATGCCCAATGCTCCTCAGGCATCGCCTGCAGGTCCACTTCTCCCAAAGCTTCTGCTGCAAGATTATCCATCACTTTGCACATCCACAACAAGTTCCCCACCTCCTTCCCTCCTGGAGTCCCTGGCCGCCCTGCATCCAGCATCATAGTGTCAGCTCCTACACTGGCAGCCTCATCCCACTCCTCCTCAGGAACATCCACCAGCTCATCCTTGCCAACTGCCACCACCTGACCCCCTTGCCCCACATCAGGGACCCCAAAGCACCCCTGCTGGGCCCCCTGCATCCTTGTATCCTCCATCGTCCCTCTCTTCCCAACTGGGCCCTTCCTGATAAGTGGGGGGGGGGGTGGCATCCAACTCCAGCTCCCACACTTCGAAGGTACCATCAGCAAATAGATTCTTGTCCAGCATCCCCCCAGCCCCTGCCTCCTTCGCCTCCATCTTCTCTCCTCCTTTACCAGCCCAGACACTGGCCTTAGTACCTCCAGACTCCTCAGCTCCAACTGACTTCTTCTTCACCTCTCCTGTCATACTTGCCAATAGCTCCCTCTACCTCTTGCATCTCTGGGCCCACTCCCACTGCTTCTTATCCATACGGATATGCTTCCTGCCCACAATCTCCAGATGCATCAACTCCTCATACAGCTTCCAGGCCTTCACCCTCCTCTCCATAGTACCACTCAACTCCTCCAGTACCTCCAGCAAGTCCTCCTCCTCCCCTTCACTCCCTTTTACCCTCGACACCTTGCAGACAATGGCCCCCAACATCAGCACTGAGGGCCAGTCACTTGTCTTCCCTGTGGCCTCCTTCTCCGCCAACCGAATCCTGACATTGATGTCACCCATCCTGAAAGTTGTCCCCTCCCACAACTGAAAGCCGATGTCTACCACATCACCGTACTCTACCATCACCTCCTCCACCCTCCTCCTAGTCTCCTCCTTAGTCACTGTGGGCACCCCCCTCACCAGAAGCTGCACCACCCTGGGGTCCCACCTTAAGCACCTCACCATGGGAACCACCACCTCCCCAACCACCACTCCAGTCTTCATGGTCTCGTCCAGTAGGCCAGCCTCCTCAAAGCCCACCTCAACTCCCTCCAGGCCCTTCAAGAACTTCACTGAGGCCACACCAGTCACCTGCCTTGAAATAAGCCCCAGGACCATTCTTGTCATCACTGCCAAGCCCCTGAAGCACAAGGTAGCTGTGAACTTCAAGATTGACTTCTTGAGCAACAGGGCCACCACTAGTCCTGTCACACCATCTGCCAGGTCCCCCTTCCGCATCGGGATCCCCTGCCCCCCCTGACCATCAGCCATCACATCTCTTTTTTTTTCCTGATCCACCATCACACCACCATCAGCAGTCCCACCACTATCCCCAGCCACTACTCCACTCCCTCCACCTCCCACCAGTGAAGGCCTAGCTCCCCTAGCATCTCCAATCTTCTGCTTCCCCTTCTCTCTAGCCTGACCACTTCGGGCTCCCATTAGCCAACCCCCAGCCCTCAGCATGTTCGCAAAGCTCTGCCCCTGCCACCCTCCTGCCCCCCACTAGTGCTGCCTCCACTACCTGAGCTGCCCAGTCCACTCGAGCCACCAAAAGACCCCATCCCCAGCCCATGCCTCCTCCCAACATGCTGCCAGTTAAAAGCCCCAGGTTCACCTGACCTAGTACGTATGTCAGCTTGCTTGCTGCTTGACATCTTCTTAGTATCTTTCTCCAATAAACAACTTGAAAGTGTGTTGTGAAAGTGTGTATAATATGAATTGTAGCAGAGAAAGATGCCCATGCTCTTCATAGTTACTACTAATACTTCAAATATTGCTATTAGAGCTATTCTAACTCAATATAAATACCCTATTATCTACCTATCTCAGAAACTCAATAAATATGAAAGAAACTATACTATATAAGATAAAGAACTCCTTGCATTCATCTAATATTTATAGATATAAAGATACTTCTTCCTCAGCAAAACATTCACCTTATGGACCAACTATCAAGCTAGTATATTGCAACTCAAGCTGACCTGTATACATATTTAACCTGATCCAGAATTATATATCACCCATCTTTAACCCAATCTAGAAATATACATCACCTGTCTTTAATCTGACCCAGAATTATATATTACTCATATTTAATATGATCCAGAATTAAACATCACCCATCTTTAACCTGACCTGGAAATGTATGTCACTCATCTTTAACCCAACCCAGAATTATATATAACCCATCTTTAACCCAACCTAAGAAATATATATGACCTGACCTGAGAAATATATATGACCTGACCCTGACCTGTATTTAACCCAATACAGACTTGTCTTTAATCTACCTTTAAGCTAAAAAACATCAAAAAAAATATATTGCACATCTAAGATATATATTTTGAATAAACAAACAGAAACATAATTAAGAATCAGAAATCAAAATAAAATTGGAAATAAATAAGAAGTAAATCAGGAAAATAAAGAACTTACTGGTGTGAACAGATCTTACTCTTCATCACTATAAACCAACTGATCCTCCTTCTCTTTATCACTATAAACCAACTAATCCTCCTCCTTCTTATATTCTGAACCATCTTCCTCCATATATTCTGAACCACTTTCCTGTATATCCTCCTCCTCCATATCCTTCTCTGCACTAACCTCCTCTATGCCAACCTCTATTTTGTCCTCTGCACTGACCTTTCTGTGTTTCTCTGCACCAAGCTTCCCATATTCCTCTGTGCCAACCTCCCCTGCACTGACCTCCCATATTTCTCCACACCAACCTCCCCCATGCCAACCTCTCCATATTCCTCTGTACTGACCTCTTCTGCACTGACCTCTCCCATACTGACCTCCCCATGTTTCTCTACACCAACCTCCTCTGTGCTGACCTCTCCTGTGCCAACCTCTCCACTGACCTCTCCACTGGTACCAATCCCTCCACCAGCACTGACCTCTCCCACCTCTCTATCTCCTCCACTACCACCCTCCTCAACAAAATGCACAAGTCTACCATCCATCAGTCACATATAAAGTATTTTGTCATTCTTCACTGGTACTTGTTCAGATATGGCCAGTAGTTTTTCATATTTATCCATGACAACAATTTCATCTGAACAACCTCACTTGTTCCACACTTTGGTATTCACCTTGAAGCCAGTGTAGTATGACAAATGTTCTATGATTTTCACATGATTTTCTATTGCTCTTATGACTTCTTACCTCAGTTGGTTGTTATGTACTTTCTTAATGCATTTATTGGCTGCAGCAAAAGCATGACTAATGTCTGATTTATAAGGCCTTTTCTCCATAAGGTTTGGGGCATCCAGGAAATTAGTTTGGCAATGCTTCCAGGTAGTGCTTGAGTAAACTTGATGGCAAAAATGGCAATTGTAGCAAGATTTATGCTCCAGCCCAGGCTTAGAAGCTAGAGGATATGTATATTTCAAATGTTATTAGGAAAAAAAATTTGAACATTGATTTAAAAAAAAAAAAAAAAAAAAAAACTAACTTTTTTGAGCTATATTATTGAGATCTGGTAGGGAACCTTGTGCTTGCAGACTGGTGGTGAGCTGGTGGTTAAGCTGGAGATCAGGGAGCTGAGAGTCAGTAAGCTGAGAGTTGGTGAGCTCAGCAATCTGGGTGTTGGCAAGCTTGGCAGGCTGGGTGTTGGCAAGCTCAGCAGGCTGTATATCAGCAAGCTTGACAGGCTGAGTGTCAGCAAGCTGGGTATCTTTAGAGTGCTAAGCTTTGGGATGGTGAGCTGAAGTGTATTGAGCTTAGAGGGGGCCAAGTAAATTCTTATTGGCCAGGTGGTCATATCTACATTTTCTCAATATAGTAGTGAATTAAGTGAGGTGAAGTGAAGGATGAGATGAAGTAAAGGATGAGGCAAAGTAAAGGATGAGATAAAAAGAATGAGAGGCAAAAATAAGCTTTCAATATCTTAAATATTCAAAAGCTAAAATATCTTTCAGAAGCTCTTTTGGAATCTCTCTGAAATCTCTTTCAGAAGCTCTTTTAGAATCTCTTTGAAATCTCTTTCAGAATCTCTTTGAAATCTCTTTCGAAACTTATTTCTAAATTGTATGTTGTTTGCAATCTGAGGAATGAGGGTGAGGGAGGTGGAGGAATATGTGAGAGTTATACAAGAGAAGTGGAATGCAAGAGAAGTAGAATGCAGTGAGAAAAGCTCCAGATTGCAAGTATAAGTGTAAGCATAAGTACAAGCTTTGCTCTGCTCAGCTGATAGCTGATATCATATAATATCAGCTTATTATCAGCTTATCAGACTGAGCAGAGCAAAGCTTATGCTTATGCTTACACTTATGCTTGCAATTTGGAGCTTTCCTCACTGCATTCTACTCCTCTCTGTGTGATTTAGCAGGTTCTGCATAGGCCCCGATTGAGTGAGATTTGTAATAACATTTGAGTAAGATTTGTGGTACATTTGGGCGAGATTTGCAGTGAGATTTATAGTGAGGTTTGAGCAAGATTTGCAAGTAAGATTAAAGCAAGATTTGTATAAGCCAGGCTTTGTAAGCCTTGCACTTATAAGCTCAGCCAATAGCTGATATCATGTAATATCAGCTTATATATATGTTATATCAGCTTGTGACTGAGCTTATCCAGACTTGTAAGTACAAGGCTTGCAAAGCCTGACTTATACAAATCTCACTTTAATCTTATGTATAAATCTCACTTTAATCTTGCTTGCAAATCTTGCTTTAATCTTGCTTACAAATCTTGCTTGAACCTTACTGCAAATCTTGCTCAAACATACCACAAACCTTGCTCAAACATCATTGCAAATCTTGCTCAATTGGGACTTATGCAGAACATTCTGAATCATGCAGAACATGCTGAATCTCCAAAGTATGTTTGCTGTTTACAGTTGCATGATGGGTACTAGTTCACCACCTATATATATTTATTCATCCATCCTCTGTCCACAATTAATCATTGACTATTGCACCTTATACCACTACCTTGCTGCTCTCCATCTCACTGCCCCTCAGCTTGCTGACTCCTGTTCTAGGCCCCACAGTTCCTGGCTTTCCCCCCAACTCTCCACCCCCTAGTTCACTACCCCCCCAGCTTATTTCTCAGTTTGCCACTCCCTAGCTTACCACTTCCTAGCCACTTTTCAGCTCTCAGCCTCCCACTTAAGCTCTCAGTCTCCACCATCATTAAACACTTTTCAAAATGTCTAAAGATCAAGAAGTACATTTAGGAGAAATTTTGGAACCATTAGATGATATATTAGATATTTCTACCAGTTTGTTATTATCAACAAGTATGAGAATAAAAATAAAAACAAACCTGGTGATAGCTAGGTGTGGAATCATACTATAAAGGTAGTTTTATACATTGTATTAATAGTTGCATTCATAGAGATGGTTGATCTCATCAGTCATAAGGATGGTCAGTCATAAGGGTGGTTGGTTGTAAGTGATTAAGGTTCTAATATAGTCTTATATCTCTCTATTCAAATAGAATTTACAAAGTAAGCTCATCAGTTGCAACCATTGCATAACTTGGAGCTATATATTGAAGGACAGCAATATCAACAATCTTAAATAATATCTCTGGAAGTATCATAATACCATGCTCTTACCTCTCCAGCATGCTGAGAATTCTCACTGGTCTAAGAAAGATGATATTGTAAGTATGGATAGAATGGAATTTGGGAAGTACTTAGGAGATTATTAGAAAAATAATTCATCAAATTTTATTATTACAAATAAGAACACACTAGTAAGACTTTAAGTGATGAAAATTTTCATTAGTTAATTGCCAACTTCATTGTCACTGGATATCAGCCATTCTCCACTATCAAAAATACTGGCTTCAAGTATCTCCTTTACATATTATACTCTGATCTGGCCCTTCCATTGGCTGATACAATTTCATGAGTTATTTGAAAGGAATTCAAACTATTGCAGACTCAAGTAAAAGCAAGGCTAGTAGGGCTCAAGTCAAAGGTGTCACTTATACTTGATTATTGGACATCAGATGTTAACATCAAGGCCTTTCTTAGAATAATAGCTCATTGGATTGATAGTGATTGGAAGATGTATGACATTATCTTAAACTTTGTGAATATCAGTAAAATAACACACATAGGTACCAATCTTGTAAAAAGTCTGGAGCTAGTAATAGATAATTTATTGCCTAGTAATAATCAAATTATTGTTATTGTGTATAACAATACTAGTAACAATAATACTCTGTTTAAGAATCTCTATCATCTGCTCACTCATATACACTGTTTCGGGTATATATTGAATCTTGTCATTCATAATGCTCTTGGTTCTCTTAGTAAGCCCATTGGAAAGCTATGAGAGTTAATAAAAAAGATCAAAAATTCAGTGCAATGATAAGTACAACTGGCAAAGGTCTGTGAATCCTCTGGAATTCCTATTTTGAAGTCTCTCTTAGATGTTATGATGAGATAGAGTTCTATACATGAAATTTTAGTACATGCTCTAGAGATTTATAAGATAAGATTTTGAATCTATTTATATAGACTTTGAAATATAATTCAGAAGTATTTTAATATTAAATAAATTGATATTACATCCAAATAGGGCTTGAATATATTGTGTGCCATGGATAAGTAAATGAGCAATATATCTGAAGATATATGGCAATAATTTGAATTAATTTGCTGATTTCTCAAGCCTTTGCCAAAGTGATAACTGTGATGTCAGCTTCAAAGTATCCTACAATAGCAGCTGTTATCCCACTATTTAATCAGCTATATGATCATCTCAAAGATAACATCAATACATATCAAACTGGTGAATATTTTAATCAGATAATATATGATTTTGAAAGTAATTTTATTTGTGAATTTTGATGTGGATGATGAGCTTGAATAGTAGGTGTTGTTTTTATATTTTTTGGTTGGCTTGGTTAATTTTTACTCATATTTCTCTATTTCAGTTATTTGTCAGAGAATCCAGCTAATTCTCATATAGATATACTGGATTGATGGTGGCAAAATCAGTCAGTATATCCTAATCTTTCACAAATGGCTTGCAATTATCTTGCTATTTTGGTGACATCTGTTCTATCTGAATGTATTTTTTCTATTACTAGTGAGCTGGTGACTAAATGTCAAAACAGCTTATATATAAATATAATTTATACATATATGTATTTGGATTCTTAGTGGTCTTCAGATATTTTTCACTTCTAATTGCTCTGAATATTATCCAAATATTATCTGAATCATTATTTCAGGGCAGAGTTCAGAGGGTCAGGTTCAGGGTTGAGTTCAGGAGTTGGGTTTAGGGTCAGGTTCAGAGGTCAGGTTTAGGTTTGGGTTAAGGGTAAATAATGGGTCAGGTGATGTATATTTCCAGATCAGGTTAAAGATGGGTTATGTTTAATTCTGGGTTAGGTTAAAGATAGGTAATGTATCTTTCTGAGTTGGGTTAAAGACAGGTGATGTACAATTCTGAGTTGGGTTAAAGACAGGTGACATATAATTCCAGATTAGATTAAAGATGGGTGACATATAATTCTGGATTGGGTTAAAGATGGGTGATGTCTAATTCTGGGTTAGCTGTTTTACAGGTCAGGTTTTGGGTTAATCAGGTTGGGTTTGCAGAGCACTATATCAAGCTCTCTAATATATTCAGATATAAGCAGTCTTCAAAGTTGAAATTTTCGCAAAATGTAATGTGTAAACTTTGAGGATGTCGTTTTCAGTTTCAAAATTCATTGTCCATATTTGGTCAATTCCTAATATCCCAAATCAGCTGGCCTTAAATCACAGGCCACTAAATTTAAGGCCAAAAAGGTCTCAAATTAAGAATGGGGAAGTCGCACTAAAAAAAAAAATTGGAGGCCTGAAAAATAGCCTCAGAGATGGTTTTCTATGATAAATCACCCTATAAACCTTATAATCAAATTTGAGTACAGAAACAATCAAAAGTGTATATACTTTTTTTCTACCACTACATATACTGGATTTTTGTTTTAATTTTCAACTATAGTTCTGGCAGTGATGGTGCACAAGCTGCAGGGTCAGCGGTTACTCAATTTACCTGGTTTTGTTTGTAAAATACCCAATTTCAGTTTTAATGGCCTTGTGTAAATACTCAATTTCAGTAGTAATGGCCTTATGTAAATATGCAATTTCAGTAATAACAGCCCTGTCCAATGGCTTGTGCAGCCTTGTGTAAGTGCAGTCTGAAATTGTGGACTTGAAATTTGCTCTCAAGCCTACTGAATTTACTAACAAGGCCATTACAACCTTGGTCTTGAAATTCCCTCACAAGGATGACCACACAAATTGAATAACTGTATCATTCTATCTGGACCATATATATATCCTCAATGTCATGAGGTTATCATAGCTGAGTTTGGGGCAGACTCCAATGCCCAAGCAAAAACAGATGGATACTGCTTCATAATTCTGCCCTGAATGGGCATATTGAGGACATGAGGTTACTCATGGGTAAGTTCAGAGTAACGTCAAGACTCATGACAATGATGGATTGACCCTGCTTCATACAACTGCATAGAATAGGTACATTGAGGTCATAAGGTTGCTCATGGGTGAGTTCAAGGTAGATGCCAAGGCCCAGAATGGATGCCACTGTCTTCTTAGCATCAACTTCATTATTTATTTGTGCTGATTTAATTGTTTACTACCAATTTGATTGTCCACTTAATTGTCAGCTGAGCACTGATTTCATCAAATCAGCACTATATAAACTGAGAATTAAATTGGCACCCAGCTGACAATTAAGTGGACAATTATATCAGTGCTATTTAAACCAAGACAATTACATTGTCACTATTTAAACTGAGAATTAAATTGGTACAGTGACAATTAAATCAGTACTATTTAAACTGAAATTAAATTATCACCCAGCCAATCAAATCAGGATAACAAAATCAGTACAATCAGACAATCGAATTGATACTATTTTTATTTTTTCGCTATACATCCAACCTTCACTCAGATCTATACCTATATCTCATCCTTGTATCCTCATCACACTCAGCCCTCTACCACTCTCTGCTTGCCTAGTCTCTCAAATATACATCCACATTCATTATATCTGCTTACCTGCTGCTTGCGCTCACCTGCTGCTTGTACTCATCTGCTGCTCATGCTCACCTACTGCTTGTGCTCACCTGCTCATACTGCTCACCTACTCACCTACTCCTACTCACCTGCTTACTTGGACCATCAGCCAATAACTACAATGTCTCATATTTCTGTTGCCAATCTTGCGCTCATTGAAGCAACAATGCTTTTGGTCACACAGACTATAATTGATGAAATTAACGATGAGGAGAACTATATAATTTCTGGAGAAGAAATTGATTATAGTATGGAGAATACTGATAACATTATTGTAATCTTTACCTTTATTACTGAGCTGACATCATTGACAACAATCAATTCTTGATATTCTATTCCTTGAGGATTACCAGCAACACCAACATCTTCTGACTGGCTTTACAATATCCTTCCTAAATATGATGACAGAAAAATTCAGGAGGTCTTATGCATGTCAAAAGCAACTTTCAATAAGTTAATTTTCGAAGTAAGAAATCACTCTGTATTTCAGAATAGCTCAGCCAACATACAAGTTCTTGTTGACATTCAAGTTGTAGTACTTCTTAAGTACCTTGGTGGACTGATGACACATGTTGAACTGGGAATGCTATTTGAAATTTCAGAAGGCTCAGTTGAATATTATTCTACTCGATCAATTAGAGTTATAATTAATATTCTTGGGAAAAAATATATACAGTGGCCTCAAGATAAATGGCATCTTGAAGTTCAAGCTGGATTTGAAAAGCTTGCTGAATTTCCTAAAGTAATTGGTGCAATTGATGCTACTTATATCCCTTTTTACAGTGCTCCTCTTTATCATAAAGCAGCATACTGGTCAAGAAAAATGAGATACTCACTGAACATTCAAGCAACTACTGATCATCTTTGCAACTTTACAAGTTTCTATATTGGATGGCCAGGATCATGTTATGATAGAAAGATATTTAATGAGTCTTTCATTTCTCAGCATCCTGAGGAGCTTTTCATCAATGATGATTATCTTCTTGCTGATGATGGTTACAAACCTTGCACCAATTATATGATCTGTCCATATTCTAAAACACCTTCTGGAGATTCAAGAAATGAATTCAATATTCAACTATCAAGAACCCGAGTTGTTATTGAACATGCTTTTGGTCATTTGAAGAGAAGATTTCCATTACTGACATGTCTTTCTTAGAAATAAGAATGTTAGCAAAGCTGTAGACATTATTCAAGCTGCATTTATTCTTCATAACTTTATTCAAGCTCATGAAAATATTATACCAGAAGAGGTAGAGAATACATGGTTTGAAGAGATGGAGAACAATGATGATAATGATGAAAAAGGTGAAGAGATAGAAGAAAGAGAAAAGGATAATAAGGGAGAGAAAAAACGTGACATTTTGAGATCGATAGTTGTGGGGTCTTAGGTAGCAGCTCTGGCAGAGGTGAATTCAGTGGCAGAGGAGAATTCGGAAGCAAAGGGCAAAAGGGAATTCGGCAGCAGAGGGGAAATCGGCAGCAGAGGGAAAATCAGCAGCAGAGGGGAATTTGACAATTCGGTGACAGAGGGGAATTCAGTGGCAGAGGGGAATTTGGTAGCAGAGGGGAATTTGGTGGCAGAGGAGAATTCGATGGCAAAGGAGAATTCAGCGGCAAAGGGGAATTTGGCAGCAGAGGTGAATTCAGTGGCAGAGGGGAATTTGGTGACAGAGGAGCAATTTGGTAGTAGAAGGGCAGAGGGAATTTGGCAATTCTGCAGTAGAAGGGAATTCGGTGGCAGAGGGGAATTCAGCAATTCAGCCATAGAAGGGAATTCAGCCATAGAAGAGAATTCGGCAGCAGAGGGGAATTTGGAAATTCAGCTGTAGAAGGGAATTTGGCAGAGGGGAATTTGGTGGCAGAGAGGAATTTGGTGGCAGAGGGGAATTCAGTGACAGAGGAGAATTTGGTGGCAGAGGGGAATTCGATGGCAAAGGGGAATTCAGTGGCAGAGGGGAATTCAGGAGCAGAGGGGAATTCGGTGCCAGAGGGGAATTCAGTGCCAGAGGGAAATTTGGCAATTCTGCAGTAGAAGTGAATTTGGCGGCAGAGGGGAATTTGGCAATTCAGCCATATAAGGGAATTTGGCAGCAGAGGGGAATTCGGCAATTCAAATTCAGTGGCAGAGGAATTCGGCAATTCGAATTCGATGGTAGAGGAATTCGGCAATTCGAATTCGGTGGCAGAGGAATTCGGCAATTTGGAGGTAGAAGGGAATTCAGCGGCAGAGAGGAATTTGGCAATTCGGTGGTAGAAGGGAATTCAGTGGCAGAGGAGAATTCAGTAGGGGAGAATTTTGCATAGGAAAATTCAATTCAGCAGAGGAGTATTTGGTAGAGGAGAGGAGAATTTGATAACATTCTGACATTTAACAGCAAAATGGTATCAGACTTTCAGACTGAGGTTTATTCACTCTTGTCTCTGGGTATTTTTATACAGATTGGTTGCTATCTGATTGCTATATGGCTAACTATAGATTTGCTGCTTATAGCAAGTTGTGCAGGTCCAGCACAAGTGTACAGGTCCAACACAGGTGTGCAGGTCCTGCACAAATATACCTTGTCTGGTAGTCTGGCTATTTATACACTTTTCCACAACAATGGTTGCTGTGCCTGGTTACTATGCTGTATGTTCACATCATCTGGCTAAGTTACTAATTGTTCACGTTATCTGGCTAAGGTATAATTCGGGTGGTACGTTTTGGTGTGTCACACTATTCAAGGTCATAAAATCTAAGCATATAGCGAATCGAACGCATTTCGGGGTTCGGCGCATTCCTGGTGATGTCCATAGAGATTCGGCCCCTGTTCACCATTGACGCAATCTCCAAGTTGACCCTTTCGAACTCTTCGCGGAGCTGGGAAAAGCGCTCTTCGAGGAAATCCCAAAAGATTTGCCAGTCAAGTCTCCTACAGGCTCGGAGCTCTGCGTCGTTGAGTTTTTTCAATATATCCATTCTTTCCATGCTATCATCAGGGAACTTTGCCGTGACGGCCACCAGCCCCTCCTGGTTTGAGCTCGAGCACCTCAAGTCAAGCAAAAAGAGGCTGCCCCTATTTCGGGACTTCACCAGGACGAGGTCATGAAAAATCTGGATGAAGCGCACTATATGCACACCGTACGCCTTCGTCATAACGCTAATGTGGGATATATCATGCTCAGGAGGTGTTCCGGACCAAAGTCCTAAGGCACGCCGACGAGAAAATATGTTGCGGATATTGAAGAATCCGGACGATTCGGCGTCGGTCTATGTGAAGTCGGGGAGGATAGAGGTCAGCAAGCGGACGCTAAGTGATACGTTTGCTCTTGTGGATTAGCCGTTACCTGGTCGTTTAACAAATTCCGGTGCTGCATGGAAATCAGAGGTTGATTAACCGAAACTACATTGAAACATGTCAGCAGGCACCCGGAATGAGAGGGGTAGGCACATAATGCTTCAAACAGTTCTGATATACCTTTGATGATCAAATTTGGGTTCTCCAAAAATTCGGCCAAGCCGCATACCCCTTCGTCACTGAATCTGTTACCTTTAAAACGAACCAGGCATGAGGGAACACACATTGATTATGGTCTTGATTTCATCGCACAGCTGCACACGATGCTTCTCACAGTTCGGACATACATTCGAGATTCAACGTAATCAAAGTTGAGTTCCGCTTCAGGCTCTCGCCTAGGGCGCGTGCCCCCTTGTCGCCAATGATATTTCCTTTAAAATGAATTGGAAGGAACGAACACACAGATTATTAACTTGATTCCAGCATGCAGCTGGACACGATGCTTCACATGATTATAACTTACCTTTGAGATTCAGATCGATCAAGGTTGTGTTCTTCAGAGATTTGGCCAGGGCGAGTGCCCCTTCGTCGCCAACGTTGTTACCTTTAAAATGAACAGGGAATGAAGAAACACATATACAGATCAAATCTGATTCCATCATGCAGCTGCACAACGATTCACAACGTTCTACATACCTTTGAGATTCAACTTGGTCAAGGTCGTGTACTTCAGAGATTCGGCCAGAGCGCATGTCCCTTCGGTGCTGATGTTGTTACCTTAAAAATCAACAAGGAATGAGGGAAAACAGCCTTGACTTATATCACACACAGCTGCCCAAAATTCTTGTCACAGTTTCAACATACTTTCGAGATTTAACTCGGTCAAGGTCGGGTTCTGCTTCAGGGACCGGCTTAGGGCACGTGCCCCTTCATGGCCAATGATATTCCCTTTAAAATGAAGGAACACAGATCGTAAACTTTATTTTATCACGCAGCTGCACACAATTCTAACATACCTTTGAGATTAAGCTCGATCAAGGTCGTGTACTTCAGAGATTCGGCCAAAGCGCGTGCCCCTTCTTTGCAGATGTTGTTATCTTTAAAAATGAACAAGGAGTGAGGGAACGCACACAGATCGTGGCCTTGATTTCATCACAGCTGCATACAAGACCTGTCACAGTTCGGAGATACCTTCGAGTTTCAACTTGGTTAAAGTCGGGTTTTGCTTCAGATATTCGGCGAGGACGCGCGCACCGTCGTCGCCAATATTGTTTCCTTTAAATGAACAGTAAATGAGCGAACACGTACAGTTTGTGAGCGTCATTCCATCAAACAGCCTTTCAAACAATTATCACATACGAGAGAGGTTCAGCTCGGTCAAGGTCATGATCTGCTTTAGAGACTCGGATAGGATGCGTGCTCCATTGTGGCCGATTTTGTTCCCTTTAAAAAGAACGGAGGAAGAGTAAACATGCACAGGTTGTGAGTTTTATTCTCTCATGTAGCTGCAGAATTTTTTTTTCCGTGGGACCTGACATACCAGAGAGATTCACCACCATCAGAATCGTGTTGTTGTGCATCAGAAACTCAGCTAGAACGCGTCCTCCCTTGTCGCCGATGTTATTCCCTTTAAAATGAGCAGGGGGTGTGCGAACATACAAAAATTATGACCTTGATCCTATAATACAGCAGCACACAATATTTTACATAGTTCCGACATACCTTGGAGATTCATCTCGGTCAAGATCGTGTTCGGCTTCAGAGATTTGGCGAGGGCGCGTGTCCTCTCGTGATCGATACTATTTACTGTATATGTGCAGGTTATTCAGCGGATATGTACAGATCGTGAACCTGGCTTCACCAAGCAGCTGCACTCAATGCTGCATACAGTTCTGACATACAGAAGAGTATCAGATTAGCCAAGGCCGTGTTCCGCATCAGCGACTCCACTAAAGTGCGTGCCTCTTCATCGCCAATATTATTTCCTTTAAAATTAACAGGGAATGGGCGAACACGCACAGATCGTGAGCTTGATTCTATCACATAGCTATCCTCAATGTATCACACAGTTCTGACATACATACCAGAGAGATTCAGCTTGGTCAAGGTCGTATTCTGCTTCAGAGACTCGACTAGGGTGAATGTGCCTAAGTGGCTGATGCCGTTCTCTATAAAATGAACAGATGAGCGAACATGTATAGATCGTGAGCTTAATTCCTTCACGCAGCTCACCAAAATCATTACACAGTTCGGACATACTAGATAAATTTAGCTCGGTCACGGTCGCGTTCTGTTTCAGAAACATAGCTAGGGAGTGTGCTCCATCGTTGCCGATGAAATTCCCTTTAAAATTAACAGGAGATGAGCGAAAATGCAAGATCGTCATACGGCACGCCATGCTTCACATAGTTCTGACATACCTTCGAGATTCAGTTGGGTTAAGGTCGTGAGGGCATGATCCTTCTCGCGATCGTTGCTGTTGACTATAAATGAACAATTGTGAGAGGATCGTAAGTCTGACTTCATCTCGCAGCTACACGCAAACGCTTCACACAGTTCTGACATACAAGAGATATTTAGTTCGGCTAAAGTCATTATATGCTCCAGAGACTCGGCTGGGGCGCGTGCCCCATCATCGCCAATCCTATTCTCTTTAGAATAAAGAGGCACACAAATTATGAGCCTTATTCCACCACGCAATGTTTCATGTAGTTCAGACATATCAGAGAGATTCAGCTTGGTCAAGGTTGTGTTCTGTTTCAAAATCTCGGCCACGGTGTACGTCCCTTCATCGCTGATACGATTATCTATAAAATAGGGATGAGCGGACATGCACGTATTGTGAGCTAGATCATAAAACTGCCCACAATACTTCACATAGTTCTACCATACAGGAGATATCCAACTCGGCCAAAGTCGTGTTCTGCTTCAAAGACTTGGCTATGGTGCTTGCTCCCTCGTCGCCAATGTTATTTCCTTTGTAATGAATATGAAACGAACGAACACGCGTTGATAATGACACACAGTGCACACATTTCTTTGTATGGTTCTAACATACCAGAGATATTCAGCTTGGTCAAGGTTGTGTTATGTTTCAAAATCTCGGCCACGGTGTACGTCCCTTCATCGCTGATATGATTACCTTTAAAATGGGGATGAGCGGACACGCACGTATTGTGAGCTAGATCATAAAACTGCACACAATACTTCACATAGTTCTACCATACAGGAGATATCCAACTCGGCCAAAGTCGTGTTCTGCTTCAAAGACTTGGCTATGGTGCTTGCTCCCTCGTCGCCAATGTTATTTCCTTTGTAATGAATATGAAACGAACGAACACGCGTTGATAATGACACACAGTGCACACATTTCTTTGTATGGTTCTGACATACCAGAGATATTCAGCTTGGTCAAGGAGGTGTTCTCCTTCAGAATCACGGCTAGGGCGCGTGACCCCTTGGGGCCAATGTTATTTCCTTTAAAGTGATCAGGGATTAGCGAACACACATAGATCGTGAACTTGATTCCATCACGCAACTGCACGCAATGCGCCACATGGTTCTGACATACCATCGAGATTCAGCTCGGTCAAGGTCATGATCTGCTTTAGAGACTCGGATAGGGTGCGTGCTCCATTGTGGCCGATTTTGTTCCCTTTAAAAAGAACAGAGGAAGAGTAAACATGCACAGGTTGTGAGTTTTATTCTCTCATGTAGCTGCAGAATTTTTTTTTCCGCGGGACCTGACATACCAGAGAGATTCACCACCATCAGAATCGTGTTGTTGTGCATCAGAAACTCAGCTAGAACGCGTCCTCCCTTGTCGCCGATGTTATTCCCTTTAAAATGAGCAGGGGGTGTGCGAACATACAAAAATTATGACCTTGATCCTATAATACAGCAGCACACAATATTTTACATAGTTCTGACATACCTTGGAGATTCATCTCGGTCAAGATCGTGTTCTGCTTCAGAGATTTGGCGAGGGCGCGTGCCCTCTCGTGATCGATACTATTTACTGTATATGTGCAGGTTATTCAGCGGATATGTACAGATCGTGAACCTGGCTTCACCAAGCAGCTGCACTCAATGCTGCACACAGCTCTGACATACAGAAGAGTATCAGATTAGCCAAGGCCGTGTTCCGCATCAGTAACTCCACTAAGGTTGCCTCTTCATCGCCAATATTATTTCCTTTAAAATTAACAGGGAATGGGCGAACACGCACAGATCGTGAGCTTGATTCTATCACGTAGCTATCCTCAATGTATCACACAGTTCTGACATACATACCGGAGAGATTCAGCTTGGTCAAGGTCCTATTCTGCTCCAGAGACTCGACTAGGGTGAATGTGCCTAAGTGGCTGATGCCGTTCTCTATAAAATGAACAGATGAGCGAACATGTATAGATCGTGAGCTTAATTCCTTCACGCAGCTCACAAAAATCATTACACAGTTCGGACATACTAGACAAATTTAGCTCGGTCACGGTCGCGTTCTGTTTCAGAATCTTAGCTATGGCGTGTGCTCCATCGTCGCCGATGAAATTCCCTTTAAAATTAACAGGAGATGAGCGAAAATGCACAGATCGTCATACTGCACGCAATGCTTCACATAGTTCTGACATACCTTCGAGATTCAGTTGGGTTAAGGTCGTGTTCCGCTTAAGAGACTTGGCGAGGGCATGATCCTTCTTGCGATCGTTGCTGTTGACTATAAATGAACAATTGCGAGAGGATCCGTAGAGATCGTAAGTCTGACTTCATCTCGCAGCTACACGCAAACGCTTCACACAGTTCTGACATACAAGAGATATTTAGTTCGGCTAAAGTCATTATATGCTCCAGAGACTCTGCTAGGGCGCGTGCCCCATCATCGCCAATCCTATTCTCTTTAGAATAAAGAGGCACACAAATTATGGGCCTTATTCCACCACGCAATGTTTCATGTAGTTCTGACATACCAGAGAGATTCAGCTTGGTCAAGGTTGTGTTCTGTTTCAAAATCTCGGCCACGGTGTACGTCCCTTCATCGCTGATACGATTATCTATAAAATGGGGGTGAGCGGACATGCACGTATTGTGAGCTAGATCGTAAAACTGCACACAATACTTCACATAGTTCTACCATACAGGAGATATCCAACTCGGCCAAAGTCGTGTTCTGCTTCAAAGACTTGGCTATGGTGCTTGTTCCCTCGTCGCCAATGTTATTTCCTTTGTAATGAAATGAAACGAATGAACATGCATTGATAATGACACACAGTGCACACGTTTCTTGGTATGGTTCTGACATACCAGAGATATTCAGCTTGGTCAAGGTTGTGTTCTCCTTCAGAATCTCGGCTATGGCGCGTGACCCCGTTGTGCCAATGTTATTTCCTTTAAAATGAACAGGGGATTAGCGAACACACATAGATCGTGAACTTGATTCCGTCACGCAATGCGCCACATGGTTCTGACATACCATCGAGATTCAGCTCGGTTAAGGACATATTCTGATACGGAGACTTGGCCAGGGCACGTACACCCTCGTGGCTAATGTTGTTTCCTTATAAAGAACAAAAAAAAAAAACAAGGAATGAGCGATTACACACATATTGTAAAGGCAATTCCATCATACAGATGAACAGACATTCTTTACATACCGGAGAGATTCAGCTCGGTTATAGTCGTGTTTAGCTTCAAAGACTCGGCTATGGCGCGTGCTCCCTCGTCGCCAATGCTATTCCCTGTAAAATGAACAAAGAATGAGCTGATCATGAGCTTTATTCTATTACAGAATAAATCCCAGATGTCTGATATACCAGAGAGATTGAGTTTGGTCAAAACTGTGTTCTGCTTCAAAGACTCCGCTAGGGCGCGCGCCCCCTCATGGTCGATGTTGTTCTCTTTAAAATGAACAGGGATGAGTGAACATGCCTAGATTGTGAGCCCATAATATCGTGCAGATGCACACAATACTTCACACAGTTCCGACATACCAGAGAGATTCAGCCTGGCTAAGGTCGTGTTCTCCTTTAGAGACTCGGCCATTGCGCGTGACCCCTCGTCGCCAATGCTATTCTCTTTAAAACATGAGTATGAGTTAGGTTCCACCATGCAGCTCCCCACATTATTTAACGTAGTTCTGACATACTTTCGAGATTCAGCTCGGTGAACCTCGCGTTCTTCTTCAGATACTCGGCTAAGGAGCGAGCCAGTAGAATGCCGATGTTATTGTCTGAATATGTATATACAGAAATGTGAGCACCCCAATCATAAGTTTGCTCCTAGCATGAGGCTGCAATCAATAGTTGACATACTGCTTAGATTGAGTTTGGTTACGTTTGCGTTCTGTTTTAGAAACTCGAGGATAATACGCACAGCCCTATCACTAATTCTCTTTTCTGAAGATGAACAGGGATGAATAATTGAGAACATAAAGAGCTCGATTATCTGCAAACAATAGTTCTGTCATACCAGAAAGATTCAACTCATCAGAGATCATGTTCTGTTTCAAAGACTCGGCTAGGGCTCTTGCCTCTTTGTCAGCAATGTCATTGTTTGAATATGAGTAGGGGATAAACGAATGCGCATAAATTGTAAGCTCAATTCTATCAGGCACCTGCAAAATAACAATTTAAAAAATTCTGACGTACTGGTCACAATCTCCTTCCGAGGCTCAGTGAGGGCGCGGGTCTCGTCAGTCTCAATACATTCCTCTAGTATATGTTAAAAATTAACATGCATAAACTGACAGTTGGCTGTAAGCCCAATTGTGGATTGAAAACGCTGCAGTGACCTGTCATTCCTTGTGTGTCATCGCCATCTCTCACTCTTACCATTACCTTTGATGCTGCCATGGTCTGAGCGATCGGAGATGAAACAAGATTACAAATGCCAATTAGTTTGTAAATGTAAATGTATAAATATGATATACAGTGGGCCGTGATGCGACATACCTATAGTTGGTTGCTGCAGTGGAGTGACAGGCGCCAGTTGGGAGTCCTCTTCTGCGATTCGCTTGAGTTGTTCACATGTGTAGAATTCGCTGCTGGCGACGCTGCTGTTTCGGGATTCCAACTCTTGCTGATAGATGGCCCGTCGTGAGACAATGAACGATTCCACCTCGGGTAAAAACGGCACTGGTGCAATTGCAAGTTGTCCCAAAATTTGCCATTCCATGCTTGGTTGCACGACAGAAGAAATCCCGACTAAATCGGCTGCACATTCAATCAACTGATTGTAGACTTGAAGGGTGCTCGGTCGCTGGTCGGGGTCGGGATGCCAGCAGCTCCGAATGACATTGTTGAATGCCGTTGGTGCACCAGGGATCATCTGCTCACGGAGTCCATCTGGATTTTTGGCAACAGCTGTCGATGCGATGCCTTGTGGTGGGACGCCGACGATCAGCTGCCACAGCAGGGTTCCCAAGCAGTAGACGTCCGACTTCTGTGTAAACTGTATATTCTTGAAGAACTCTGGAGGGAGGTATTCTATCCGACCATAGGCTCCTTGCTTGAAATGTGCTCCTTCCACAGAACGGCTAAGGCCAACATCGATCAAAAGCGTGGTGTGAGACTTGTGGAATACTACATTACCCGCATGGAGATCCTCATGGATGAAACCCATATCATGGAGACTGGCCAAGCGCCTGGCGAGTTTTATGGCATATGTTAAAGCGGTGTACCAATCGCCATCTTGTTCGCATGGCTGATTCTCGAGAGTACCCAGGTCGGCAAACTGCATAACCATCAGATACATGCTGGTCTCTGGATGTCGTGACAAACCAACAATTTCCATTGTAGGAGGATTGTTGACGTCATCTCCGCAGCGACTCAAGTAAACATTCAGCACTAACTATATTGTTAGGATGAAGACATAACAAGGTTACCGATAAGTGAGGCTATGTCGAAAATATATTGTATATTACATCAACCGGATCTCACCTCTGGAACCATCGATAACTTTAATTCTTTGGCGGCCACCTGGTACTCTATTGACTTCACATAAACATGTGCCTGGTAAACTTTGGCAAACCCGCCTTCGGCAAGTTGCTGAAGACCATGTAGTTTATTTGTCGGAATCCAGGCAAGGTATGGCTCCAGCTGCGGCACGCCCAAGGTGTCGAGGCAGGCACGGAGTTCTTGGTCGTTACGGGAATACCGACCCTTCCACGCCAAGATTTCTGTTTGGTGGTTTCTGTGCAGGTCGTCCCAGGGTTTTAATCGGGCCAGCAAGTTCTGTAGGCGGGTGTTGGCGGACATATTTTCAAACGATTTTTGACGCAAAGACGATTTCGGTGTAATTATGGCACACCCACATATCACATGACGGCCATAATTTATCGGAGGCCCCAGTCCAGTTCTTCCTGATGCAGCTTGAGGTTGATCTGCCTTCGGGTTATTTCACCACGTAACCCGTAAGCGCGCCATTTGCAAAACCGGCTATTCAGAAGTGTGTCGGTTATTCTTTTTTGTGGGGGAATTTCTCTAACATATTAGCCCCGAAAAGTAAAACTGACTGACTGACTGACGGGTCCCTCAGCAAGGACGAAAATGAGAGTCATGAGCGATCGGAAGCAGGTTACGAAGTTCCGAGGATGACCGTGAGATAGAATGTGTGAAATGTGCGAAATGTAGATAGTCGCGGGATTTTCTTTGGGATATTTAATTGACAGGAATTACAAAGAAATCGAAATTCGAACAATGTGAATAAATGTCAATTCATCAGAAGCTAGGAATCGTGACCAATGAGAACACCTAATACCCACTACTGTTCCGCGACCTCGACAATCCTTCCCTCGACCAGGGGCCCGACACTAGCCCACTCCCTGACCCACCTAACCACATCCTCCTCCTCCCCTTTCTCTTCTTGCCCTTCCTCCGTCTCTTTACTCTCCCTCTTCACTTCCTCCGATTTTTCTCCCCCCAACTCGGCCACCACCTCCTCACACTTCCTCATAAACTTCGTATCCTCGACATCCTCTCCAGCCATAGACCCATGAACGCCTCTCAGACAACACGGCCGCCCCTTCACCGAATGCGTGAGCGCGTCGCATATCCCGCCCTTGGTCGTCGAATGCGCCGCTCCGTCCGTGCCCTCTTTGACGGAAGACGCGTCGGTCTCGGCGCCGGATCCAGACTCTGATATTTCCGTCCCGGAAGGCGTCTCGGTCCCGGACTCGGTCCCAGATTCCGGCCCAGCGGCCGCCTGCAACCCCCTCGCGCGCCTGTTCTTAGCGTGCAGTCGCCACACATGGGCAGCCTCGACGACGCGCTTGTGGGTAGTGCACTCGTGCTCAAAGTGGGTACGCATGGCGTTGACGTACTTGAGTCCCAGAAAGTAACGCCGAAAGAGTGCAGAGATGAGCATACCGTTTTCCCCGTCTACGATGTAGTCATGGGGCGGGGTCACAAGGGAGGTGAAACCGTCACCTCCCTGTGCCATATACTCCCGCGTCGCCAGTACATACTCTCGCTCCAGATCAAGTGGCTCGCCCTGCGGCTGGGACGGCAACGGTGCTGGTCTGCCCGTCGGTGGTGCCAGAAGCCCTGACGGATGCTGCCTTTCTCCGCCGTGGTGACTATCGCCGTTCGACTTCGTGACGAGCACCTTTCGTACCCTAGCACCCGGCTCGCCCTTCGGGTCCCATTCGATGCGCAGCCCAGCAACCTGCGGAAACCTTCCCTCCTGTTTCGGGTACTCGGCGAAAGAGTTTTCGAGTGCCGCTAGGACGCGCGCGCCGGAAATACGGATTACGACGACGGGATCCTCGAATGGAAAGAAGTTCATGATATCGCCGAGGGTGATGACGCCCTTATCGATGATGGCGTCGCCGCGTAGAACTCCGCCGTTACAGATGGCGAAGTCGACGCCCGTGGGGATGCAGGTGGCGTAGGCGTGCTGCATGAGGTCGGCGGTCAGGTTGCCAAGGTTAGATTCGCGCGTGCGCACCGTCGAAAAGAGGCCATCGAGGGGCGTGCACGTGTAGCCAATTGGACGAGAGGTTTTGGCGCTCACTAACGTGGTCACTTGGGCGATGATTGCCGCGGTTGGCGAGTGCTCGGCCAGAGTGGAAGTAATCTCTTGGCGGGTGACTGTTTGGGTGTGAGGAGAAGGAGATCAGAAGATCGATCCAAAATTACGCCCTCAAATAAATTAAAGAGACGACGAAGCATGCACGTACCTTCAACCTCGACCACTTCCCTCCTTCCCTCCCCCACCGGATCCCCGACCACAATCTTGACGAAGGATAGCTCGCGAAAGTCCGTACCGCTCTTGACGACGCGCACGCGCGGGTCCGGCTCCCCGGGTTCTGGGTCCGTCCCTCTCTGGGCTGCGATGTTGCGGTCGCGCGACCAGTCCGGGCCGCCGAGAGCGAGGGATTTGGAGACATAGTAGAAGTGATCGTGGCTGTGTAATTATTATTATTTGGGGG
>RBNI01000825.1:0-26684 GCA_003990745.1 Jimgerdemannia flammicorona | reverse complement strand
TTTTTTTTTTTTTTAATGGACTCATGTCCCGCAGATTTTTATTGGAAGGGAACCTAGACTATATAGGTCAAAACCCTCCCCCACCACTCACCAAGCACTATCTCCCTATTAACCTAGACTAGCTATTGTCCAGTAGCTTGACCATATCAGGCACAGCAGGGCCAATTAGGCCCACACCTCATTCTGCATACCATGCTCTCCCTACCACCAGGGGAAATCCAGCCATATGCCCACAACTGAAAGCGCATGCCCGAGAACTCAATGTATGTATAAGGTCATGCCTGAGCCAAATAGAATAGCCCCTGCCACTCCAAAGAGAATGACAGGTAAAGAAAAACCCTCATCAAAGCACAACATAGTGGGTAGGGCCTGGTTCTCCCAGTCGAGGTGAGTAAAGAACTTATACGTGAGGTGGGAGGAGACCCCCAATACCCCACTACTCAAGCCTGTAGGCCTCAATCACATTGCTATATCAGCTCCCAGCTCCTATTGAGTACAGCCAAGATGCCTGAAATGGGTAGCCTCAGGCCCCCTGACCCCTTCTGACAACTGGGGCCCAACCCCGCTGACCACCAAAAGAAGCCGAGAGTGACACCTACTACCTAACCATGCCGCACTAATCAAAAGGCCCCACTGAAGCAGCACCTGCCCCAGCCCCAATGACTGCCCCCAGCCTGGCACCCTACTGGTTCATCATTATCACCCTTTCTCCTATCTGTGACAGCCATCTCCCCTCCCATCCTGATACCACCCAAAAAACAGTCACCTATGCCAGAACCGTGCTCACTGGGAAGCTCGCCAAAGCCAGAGGGCCCCACTACAGGCACCAAGAACCTGTAGATAATCTATACTGAGCACTTGATGCCCAAGGTCAGCTGACTCCCTATATAGCCTGAGACACACCGAGACAACTCCTTATTGGTGACGGCAAAGGGAAGAAGGTGCTGCATCAAAATGAGTATATCCCAGATACAGCTGAAGGCACCAGAATCTGTGAAAAAGTAGAGGAAGCACTGATCCGACACTAATAAAGGGGCAACTCATCATCATTGCCCTCCTCCCACTATGCCCCTGCAGGTACAGCAAACCAACCCAAGGTAGAGGGGGTAATAATGGGGGAAATGAGACTCAGAAGGTCGCCTACCAAACCTTGTACCAGTAAGGTAGTGGAGAAAGGAGCGGTAGTAAACTTATTTATACCAATAAAGTCAGTCTGTAATATATGTAACTTGCCAAGAATCTATATCATCTGAGTTATTAAGTTATCTGTCATCTGAGTTATCCAAGTTATGCATACCATCCAAGTTATTATTTATGATATCTGTTGATTCAGAAGAATCCATACCAAACTGAGTGACTCACCTAAATTGAGTTATCTATAAAAATCATCTAATTTTGGAGATCATTATACTATATAGAGATCATTATGCTATATAGAGACTATTATACAGAAATTATATAAAGAACTGCTTATACTATATAAAAAAAATCACTACACTATCTCAATAAGAAAATCTACCAGAATTGACTACTATATCCAGATTTAATTATTATACCACTAAATACTAATAAGGATACTGGAAATTTTAGAATATTTTATTACTTTTTAACAAAGTAACTGGGGGCTCAAGGCAAACTATATCAACTTCCAACCTTATAATTTATCTCTATTAAGCTAGTATATTATATTTAGAGGCTCAACTGAGAAAGTTTTAAAATTGCATGAGAACTCTCAACTGAGAAGATTTCAAATTAATATAACTTTTTAGCTCACAAGAACCTATAGTCAAACTGGAATATAATATTAATCTCTACTACTATAGAGGAATCAGTTATTACTAGTATTTGGACAGAAAGAGAAGTAATTACTTCAAGACTTGCCAACTACCCAATATTAGAAAGATCCCAACCAGAAGTTAGTATAACATAGAATCCTTAGCCAATACCAAACAATTTACCAGCAGATCAATCAAATCAATCAGACAATATAGGCAGCCCTGCCAGAATCTTTGATAAGCTTATATAACAACTAAAAGACCTCATTATACAAGTCTAATTTCATGTAGAAGTCTCACCAATTTCACCTATTGAAACTCTTCTACCAGCTTTTATAGAACTAGAAGAACTATGAGTAACTTCTTCAAAGATACCCAGACCCATTATATCTCACCCAAGATCACTTCTCCTAAACCTTCCACATCTCATCAGGCCTCAGTAATCTGACCATAAGCACCAAACTATCTCTAAAGAACTCCAAACATCTACTTTACATCACCTAGCAGTCAAGATTCAGTCAATTCTTAAACTCAGCCCTACTACTCAGTGAGTATAGACCCTGCAGTCTTTTCACTCAAGACATCCAGCATTCACCAGTGAGCTCAGCCTTTCAATCTCCTCCCAGCCTTCCATACCTCTACTTCTACCCATCATCTCCCTTCCTCCATTAGTTCTGTCCAACTGCCCATCCTGTATCATATTATAGTCTCCTCCCAGACAGTCAATCTCCTCTGCTACCATAGCAACTATCTTACATAGTCTCCTTCACTCCCCCCTTTCTACTAGATAATAACAGGATCTAATAAATAGTCAAGAAGCTCCAGCCCTGTCTCCTCTATACTCCCTACACTACTCTGCTCTCCTAATATCCAATGTTCCCAATATCTTCCTTGTTCTTCCAAACCAGAATATCTACCCAACTCTATGAACAGCCACACCTCCCCATTCCCTCATTCAGTTTAACATATCCAAGTCCTCATTACAACCAATATCCTGCAGCAAGAACAGATTAGCATTCAGCCCCTTCAACCAGCTAAAGATATTCTGATATCTCATCATACCTTTTAATACATTGATATTCAAAGAGAAGATTTAGTTGTACTGTTCATATTGAATAATATATGGAGAAATATTACTTACTCTACAATTTAATACTCAATATATCACTAGTAATATCCAGATTTCTCTCTGCCTCAAGCTCATCTACCTCCCCCTACTGAGTATCCAATGCTTTCAAGATCTCTCAACAGTCCTTACCATCCACTACTTCCATATTAGATCAGTACTCCTTACAAACAATTTGCCACTTACCAACTCCTTCCAAGGGCACCACAGATAGATTATATATTCATTTGAAATCACCAGAAGTACTGCCTCTCTATTTTCATCTACCTTATATTCCTCTGCCTCCAACAGGTCTGCTATCAGCTCCTCTTGAAGCTTCCACACCATCTCATCTTCTCATAGAACCTCACTCTAGTGCCTCTCACTAATCTCATAAAAATCCACCCCATGAAGCTTGTCAGCCACAATATTTGTCAATATTTTCCACAATTATCTCTTATCTTCTATAACCTCATTGACACTAGAGACACCTCCTGCCCCCCAACCCCCTGGCCTCTCTTAGTATCTGCCATTACTGTCTCATCTCAGTTCTCTTTCAGCACATCCTGCAGCTTATTAGTTCTTCTCCCTCCTGTAGATACACTATACTATACTTGGGCCTCCTCTGCCATCACCTAATTCTCAGTCTCTGCACTCTGCCTAGAGCTACTCCCCTCCTTCAGAGTTACAGTATGAGCCACTCTCTTCTCCCCTGCCCAAGCACTAGCCCTCAATCCAACTTCATCTAAAGCATTCACTCTCTCTGTCCTATCTTCCAGACTCCTAAATAACTCTTCTGAAGCTATCTCCCTTGTGTCCTCTCCCAGACTTGCACTCTCTTATCATTTATAATTTCTATCCTATCTTAGCCTTAAACTCCTTTCTGGCCAGCCTTCTTTTCTCCACCACTCTGATCAGATCCTCTAACACCTCCAGTAAGTTCTCCTCTTCCTCTCATACCCCACTTTACCCTCAAGACCTTATACTCCACTGATCTCTACTTAAGCTCTGCCAGCCAATTTCTTCCTTTTTCAGTATTCTTCTTATCAACTAGTTATATCCTGATATTCACATCTCTAGTCCTGAACTCTGTATCTTTCTAGATCCAGAATCTAACATCAATCCCCTCTCTATACTCTTTGATAATATCAACAATCAGCCCCTTGACCACCTCAATCTTCACTATCAGTACATTTGCTACTACCAACTACACCATTCAGGGGTCCCAGCATAAACATCAAGTTATAGAGATAGAGATTATCACCTCTTCTACTATCACTCCTTTCTCCAATACTTCTAACATTAAATCCTCTTTCTTGAAACCCACCTCTACTTCTTTCAATCTCATTAAGAACTTCACTAAGGCCACTCCTATCACCTCCTGAGCCAGAAGCCTCAAAACTATTTTAGCTAGAACTACTAAGCCTCAGAAGCACAATGTTATAGTAAATTCAGATACTGATTTCTTCAGTAATAGTGTTGTCACTAGTTCCATTAAACCATCTGTCAGGTCCCCAGGCCTCAAGCCCCCCCCCTTGCCCAGCCCCACTATCAGCCATCATATCTGGATTTTTTTTTCAGATTAACAGTCCCCCCTCTATTAGCAGTCCTGCTCTCCTCAGCTCCTACTCTCCCAGCTCTACTGCTACCACTACTATAGGCCCCTCTACCAGGCCCTGTAGCCCCCTTCTTCTTCTTGCCCTTCTGCAGCCAACCCTCTAATCCAGTTGCCAGACACTCTGCCTTGACCTTATTAGTAAAACTCATTCTTTCAGACCTCTGTCTGCTAGTTCCACCTCTTTTACCTTTTCATCTACCAGAGAGAGTACCCAACAGACTCTCCTCTAAGCCATGACTCTTTACATACTGTCAGTCAAATATACAGGGACTGCTCTACTCTGCATACTCCTCAGATTGCTCATTGGTAGCTATATTATTATAACCTTTTCTCTAAAAATGATATTGAAAGTATTATCAGAAGTTTGTATAATCTAAATTATATCAGAGAAAGGATTTAATTTGAGTGAATATATAGTATTAAATATATAACTCTTTAATATGTAAATTTAATACATTAGGCAACTGTATCATAAGCATACTACCTTCTGAGAAAAAAGAACATTACTGAACTTTTGACCATCTAAATAATGTAACAACACTAGATCAAATTAGAAGAACTTGATAAGGATGATGAAAACTAAGAAGGAGAGAGTTATAAGTATACAATCTCTAAGTTACTAAAATTGCACATCACTCTGAGAATACATTTGAAAATCATATACAAGATCATAAAGCTGATTAAATTGACTATCTCTTAGAAGATATAGTTAACTATTACCATGATATAGACATTACTGAAATATCATAATACCAGAAACTTATTACTCATAAATACTAAGAACTTTTCTATGAGTATAGCACCATTATTTCCTATCTCCAAATCACTACTGCTGAAATGATTTCTACTCTGACCTGTAGTCAAATTGACAACATGATATAAGAACTCAATTACAAATATATTGAGTATACTCAAACCACTGACTGATCCTTTCTACACTCAGATATCTATATCCTGCAAATACCTCAAGTTAGATATACTCTGAAAAATATCTACAATATAATCTAGTTTGATAATAACAAAGTAGAAGACAATGATCTCTCTGATATAGAGATGATTTCTAGCCAAGAATTCCTATTAACTCTGATTACTCTACCAACCTTACTGGGACTTATATATAATAGTTTATAATTATTTATGAGATCTATTGAGATAATAACTACTGGTATAAGTACTAACTAGTATTTATACACAACTACTTCAACTATAATAAAAATAAGAGAATATAATCTGTACATCCAGATAACTCTTGAGATAGAACCATAAACCCCATTTCCTGAGTATGAGTAATATAAAGAACATTTATCAGCTTATTATAACTCTGTAATACATAGTCCAATACTTTACTGAAGATATGCTGACAGTAAATCCAATGAAAGCAAAGATGATATATCCCTTCTCTGTCCACCAACACTATATCCAGCATATGAGACAGATTATACTATTCTGTAGAATGGCAACTTTGTTTCAATATACTACTATATAAACAAACAGAGAGATATAATCTAAGAACCACTCTTTCTAGATGACTACTTTATCAAATATAATATCATTGATAGTGATCTTATCAAAGAATATCCAGATAGTATCTAAATCTATAAATAGCTTAGCAGTCATTAGTATAGTTAGATTAGCCTTATATTATATAACTATATTCAAACTTATCAGTCAGTATATCTCTTGATATATTAGTTTACATTTTTTACTATATAACTATATTCTGACTCATCAAGCACTAAAGTACTATATCTATATTTAGTCTCCATTAGTATAATCCCCCCTCCCTCAGATCTCTGAAACTCAGACAGAATACTAATAAGAATCAGACAAATACTTCTCCACACAATTATCTCTTCACATACTACTCCTAGTATTAGCCAATAGCAATATCATAGGTAGTGAATAAATATATTTAATAACTCACAAACTACTCTCAAGTAAATTCATACTATGTTAGGTTCTACTCCTAACTAGATTCAGAAATCTCATAATTAAATATTATCTGCAATAATACACCAATTCAACTAAGCTGGTTTTAGCTTCTTAAACTTTCTGAAATAAGAAAAATCCTGAATATTCAGAGTAAGTCTAAGAAAGGACTTTGGTTGAGACATTAATCCAATCTTAAAATTAATAAGTATAGAGGATATACTCTATAAAATTGATCTTTACCTTAAGAAAATAGTCTTTCAGAATATCCAGAACTTCTAGAAATTCCTTCTAGAACTATGTAATAGTATCTTAATTAAGTACCCTCTTACAAATTCTCTTCAATGCTTTTCTCAGCCAGATATACCAAATTTAGTCATAAGTCTTCTTTTGATCCAAAAAGACCAACCATCTATTTAGTATATAAGATATAGTCCTCTTAATTACACTATGTACTTATGCAGTCCTATTTCTGATGAGTCTCTTACTAATAAATCTCCAGTACTCCATACTAAGTACCTATTGAGCCACCTTCTACTACCTCACAACAATCACCTTTATGATCAACTTTCTATCTCTATCCAGAAGTATAATTAGCTTCCAGTTCTTCCAATCTTCTCCCCTACTTTTATCTTTATATAGCAGTACTATTATACTAAGATTCTGTCTCCCAACTTACTCTCTAGTTAAGAGAACAAAGTCACAGAGTGCAACCATCTCTCTCAATACTCCAGAGATCTTTACTATTTCCTTCTAGAAGTTCTAACACAGGCCATCCTCTCCAGAGACTCTAACTAGCTTCATTACCAATAAAACTCTTATAATTTTCTTCTCCTGGACTAGCAGAACTAGATCTTCAAGACTATCTATATCTGGGGGATATAATTCTATCAGAGAGTACCCAATAGTCTTCTCATCTGTACTTTCTTTCTTCTTACTCTACAGACCACTCTACCTACCTTTTAGAGAATTCAAAATCTGCTCCATTTTATTTATTAGAGTACTCTTATCAAGTATGCCATCTCACTACTGCCTCACCCTTCTTGCCTGAAGTAGTCTAGTCAGATACTTAGTAGGCTGCTCACTCTTCTCAAGCCCTGATCACTTAGCTAAGCTACTATGTTCTATACTGAACCTCTTTCTCCACTCTCAATATCCTCAATAACTTCTCTATCTCTCTTTGGGTCCTTTTCAGTCTTCAGTTACCTACTGCTATCTATCTTAATATATCTACTCACTCTAGCTATAACCTCTCCAATCTACTAGAAGTCTATCTCATTTACTATTATTATGGTAACTTTTAAAACCTGCTAGCCTCACTTCAATATATTCTTACTACCTCCTTCTACTATACTCAACAGACTTTTACTAGAGTTCTAAATTCAGTTCTTCAGTTCATATTTAAGCACTATATATAAGAGATATATTTATATATCTATCTTCTATACTCTTTATCTATCTCTCTTACTTGCTTACATACTCCTCACATTACAAGCTATATAACTATCTTCTTATCTTACTATTGTAGATTCTACTCATCTTTTTTTTTTTTCCTTTTATAGATATGAGATCTCTTTATTAACCAATTTATGACAAATATACAGTTCTCATACTATATTGATAGCTCTAACCCAACTCAGTCTACTCTACCCCACCATAATACACTTCCTTCTCTCTACTCTCACTCTCTCAAAAATAACTATACATACCATTAATCACTGTGATCTACTTATGACTCTTCTCAAAAATCAATTTTACCAGATACTGACAGCAACCTCTCTGAGAGCCTCATCCCCTCTATTAGTCAGAAAAAATATCTACTAATAGCATCTCTTACTTTTCCACATTTGTTCCCAATACTATCTGTCTTTCACCTCATTACCTTTACTCTAAGGCTATCTGCCTCCTATCCTGAAATATATATAGTCAGTGTCCAGTCAACTCTATCTATACTGCTAATATATATCTACTCAATAGTGAGCTACTTGTTATCAATATACTCTGATAAGCTCTCCTTTATATATATGACTACTATACCTAATATATCTAATATATAGCATTAATATTTAAATTATATAGAGAAACCAAGTCTAGAAAGAATGATCAGAAATAGTTTATTAAGTGAATTACTAGTATATATATATCCCAATGACTGTTTTAGATATAGATAAAATATATATCTAAAATACTTAATTTAATCTATATAAATATATATAGTTCAATATATACTATATATATCTAATGATAGAAAGAGATATTTCATCACAGTTATTGATAATTATATATGAAAATTATATGTGTACTTCTTAATAGTAAATAGTAAGATTCTGGATAAATTTAAGAAGTTTTAAGTAATTATGAGGAATGAAACAGAATGTAGAATATATACTATATGTTTAGATAATAAATATGAATATATCAATAAGACATTGAAGCAGTATCTGAGAAAATATAATATATATTTTTAGATAATAGTACAGTATACACTATAGCAGAATAGTGTCTGAGAAATTTAATTATATAGCTATAAAAATAGTATATTTAATATTTAATATAATTAAACTATCATATTCTTATTGGCTAAGACTATCAATATAGTAGTATATATATATAACCAATATATATTTTAAGAATTAAGTAAATAATCAAGTAATAATAAGTAATTCAGAAATGATCATAATCTCAGTTCTGAGAAATTATAAGTGAAGAAAAGTCAAATATATTACATTTATATATATTTGGATAAAGATCTATATTTTAGAAAATGAAGAAAATCAATATAAATTAGAGCCTAAGATAGATGATAGTATATTTCTTAGATATGATAGAAAGTCATATAGATTATAGAATTTATATATATAAATATTATAGTAATCTCATGAGATATATAGTTCAATAAAAAAAGAAAATAAATAGGAGATTTATATAGATATATTCATTCTGATATTTATTTTCAACCTCTATACTCCAGCTAATTCAAATATAACAATTAGTACAATCCTCTCTAATTAAGCAAAATTATTTTTAACCACTATATATATCTATATCAGTGTGTCCTGGGCCAATGATAATAAAGATTAGGGATGATAAGACTTTCAATAATAATGAAGAGTCTTTTAAGGATAAGAAAAAGCCAAAGTATGAGTTTAGAAATAAGGCTCATTCTTATCTAGAGAGTTATTGGAATATTCTAAAGACCTTTTGATATAAGAACTATATAAGCTATACTAATATTTATAAATACACATTTAATATAACTTCTGATAAGCTATATAAGTATTATAATAAAATAATAATATCTTCTAATAAAAAGAAATAGAAATATACTATAGATGAAGGATATATTTTACTTATCAGAATAATATATAAGATATAGTATCTCTTCTGACCAATTGATAAGCTATAAGATTAAAGTGGGTCTATAAAGTTAAGTACAAAAGAGTTGAAAGCATAAAGTTATTTATAGCACATTTCATTGATATGAATTATTTATTGAATTATTATATAGTTAATAATAAAATATTTTTGCATATATTTGTAATACTATACACAATCTAGAAATCTATTAGATAGATATAAAAATAGCTTTTCTTAATAATGATATAGATATAAAACTATATATATATATTTGTTAGCTTTAAGAATATAATAGTCAGAATAATGATCTAGTATATAAACTATATAAAAGATTATATAATATCACATAAGTAGCCTATTTATAAAATAGAAAAATCAATAAATTTCTCTTTAATAATAGCTTTATATATATACTATATAGTAGATAACTATATATATATTCAATACTATATCAATAGAATTATATTTATAGGTATATAGATAAATTATATAATTATTATAGTGATGAAAAATAAGCTTAACAGAGTTAAAGAAGTTCTATATAAGGAATTCAAGATAGCTAATATAGATATCATATTATTTATTAAATATAACAGAAGAATTCATATGTATTATATATCTCTTATAATTAATCTATATTTAAAGCATCTCTTATTAAATGAATATGAGTAAATATAAGCTAGTAACCACTTTTATAAAACTTCTATAAAGTTAAAAAAGACTGATACTATACTAGAGATAAATAATAATATTCTTTATTAGTGAGTAGTCAGTTCCTTCATATACTTTAAATATGGTAGTACAGTACTCATTTTGCTCTAATATTTTATATTAGAGTATATACTATTAAAAGAATTTTTAAATATATTAAAGATATAATATACTATTTACTCACTCTTGGCAGATTGAGCAGAATTAATAACAACAAGAATAAGAACAATAGCATATAACTATCTAGTATATATAATACTAATTAGACTAATAACTTAGATAATTACTAATATATAACTGAGTACTTCTTTAAATTAAATGCCAAAGGGATTATACCTTAGCAAATACATACATATATAGAGCTTAGTAGTAATATTATCTATATAAGTAGAGTATTAGCATTATTCACAGTAATAAAGAAAGTTATTTGGCTATACTAGCTATTAAAAGATCTTATTTTTGATCAAAAGCACTCTATGCTTATTCATTAGAATAACCAGTCTATGATTATAATGGTCAAGAATACTATTCATTATAGTATAATCAAACATATTGATATATAATATTATTTATAAAAAAAAAAAAAAAAAAAGATATATAATATTATTATATAAAAGAAATATAGAGAATAGATCTATATACTTGAAATTCATCTCTATAGAGTATATAATTATAAATTTACTTACTAAAGCTCTTCTGGAATCTAAATTTAAATAATGTACAAAAGAAATGAGTCATAGTAAACTATTATCAGTAATAAAACTATATACTAACAATGAATAATCATAGAATATTTTATAATAAAAAGAAAGTAGAAAAATAATATATTTTTATTCATCTTTCTCTCTTTTTAAACATTTATTATATTATGATTATTTATTAGATTTTCTTTTTTTTCTTCTATATTTGAGTTTTTCTACTATTAAGATCTTCTATATCTTTTATTTTTATAATATTTTGTTATACTTTAAGAATAGGTAGATAGTATTCTTAAAGTATATTCATAGTTATTTTATAGTTATTGTTTAGTTATATTATATTTCTATTTATATTATATTCTTGTATATTATCTCTTTGAGTAGGAGTATTGAAGTTCTTATTAGTATATATCTTAATAATATGGCTTAGACAAATGATTATTTATAACTATATCATCTTTGAGTTATATTACTTGATATATAAATATATGAATAATTAATAAAAATAATATAATATTCTTCTATACTCTATACTCCTAACTAAGTTACAATATATTATAAAGAGAGGTATTTTTATTCAAGTTGCATAGATTATATATTTCATATATTATTGATAAATGCTATAAAACTAATAAAATAGTATAAGTCACATGCTAATATATTAAGTTGTCATATCAATACTCCTACTCAATAAGATATATAATCCAAAAGAATGCAAACTAGATTAAAAAAACCCCCCAATATAATATATATAAAAAAATGAACTGCATATATCTCTATATTTAAGAATTTTTTGTAGATCAAAAATTGGTCTGAAATATATCAGAAATATCCAAAAAAACAATATATGTAATTCACATAATATACTTGTAGATAAGGGATGTAACCAATATAGATATAAATATATCATATAGTAAGAGAGGTCTTTTACAGTCTAAAAAATAGCCCAAAATTATCTGAATATTGGTGTGCTGCTCATAAGATCTATTCCATTAATATATTGCTTGAACTTCAGCTTTGAAAGGGCTTTTATAAGTGAATTAGTGATCATATACTCTATGGAGAAATATTCTAAGTATATAGTATTGTTTTTTACATCATAAATAGTATTATATAACCTATATCTATAAGTATAATTATATTACAACAACTGGTGAGCCAGCAAACTATGACAAAGCCATATACTTAAATGATAAAAAGGAGTGAAAAAAGACTATAAATAAAGAGTACAGTTTGCTCATTGAGAATAATATCTGAGATATAGTCTCTCTTCTAGTAAATTGATAAGTAATAGGATCCTATTAAGTATATAAAATTAAGCATAATAGCAAAGATAGTATAGAGTAGTATAAGGTCTGATTTGTAGTAAAGAAGTATTTATCAGGATATAGTATAAACTACAATGAGATCTTCTCTCTAGTATTCAAGCTTACTTCAATTAGAATACTTCTTATAATCAGAGCCAAATGTAATTAAAAAATCTACTAAAGAGATGTTAAGACAGTCTTCTTGAATAGTAACATAGATATAGAGCTATATATATATTAATTATAAGGATATAAACTATATAATAATAAGCAAAATGTGCTTATATATAAATTATATAAAGGTTTCAATAATATCAAACAAGTGATAAGACTATAGAACTGAAAAATCAAAAAATATCTCTTAGACAATAGATCTAAGTATTATAAAGCTAATATATATATATATCTAGTATATACTAGTACCTAGAAATTTAGGTTGATGATATATTCTAGTTAAAATGAAAAGCAAGATTAATGATATTATAGTAATACTATACCAGAAATTCAAAATAATGAATATGGGTAATATATCATATCTTCTTGAAATATTAATTATATATAATAGGTATAAATATATTATATATCCATCATAAGCTATATATATTTAGACTATACTTAAATAATTTGGTATAAGTAAATTCAAACCTATTAGAATATCTATAGAAATATCTGTGAGGCTAAAGAAGTTCAGTAATACTATAGCTAAAGATAATTATATTCTCTATTGGTAAGCTGTGGAAACTTGTATATATCTTATACTTGAGATGAGATCTGATATATCATATATATTCAATAAAGTGATACAGTATCCATTCTGTTATAACAATTCGCATTAGATAGCAATTAAGTGCATTTTCTGATATATTAAAGATACAGTATACTATATGCTATATTTAAACAACAATGAATCTAGCAGGAGTACTATAAGGTTATATGTTATACATATGTAATACCAATTAGATCAGTGACCTAAATGACAGACAGTCTATGACTAGATATGTATCTCTTAAAATTAGTAAAAATTAAATTATTTTATAGTAAATATATAAGTAATATTCAGTGACAACATCATCTATATAAGTGGTGTATTAAGTATTATCTAGAGTAATAAAGAATGCTATATAGCTTCCGAAACTACTAAAGGAGTTAAGATATAAATAACAGTACTCTATATTACTCTATCAAGACAATCAATCTATAATTACTATAGTAAATAACTCTATAAATTATGTGAGAATGAAATATATTGATATATAATATGATTTTATATAAGAATATATAGAAAATGATACTATATATCTAGAATATACTTCAATAGAGTATATAATAGCAGATTTAATAACTAAAGCTCTTCCAAAGGCAAAGTTTATCTTATATATACAAGAAATGAAATTTATAAATAATTCTATATCAGCAAGTAATAAATAATAATAATAATACAGCAATAATAGAAGTTTTTTGAAGTGCTGAAAAGCCTTTAATTATATCTTATATATATATCTCTATATTCCTACATATCTTATATACATCTATTTATATTGCTTATATCTCTTTATTTATAAATAGATCTGGATCTATATTACTAATATTTTACTACATTCTTGACCTATTTTTATACTTATATATAAGTAGGAAATTTGGACCTTTTTTGGTTATCAAGATAGCACTCAGTTAGTTATAATTAGTTAGTTCTTTATTTTCATATTCTGGAAAATATCTCATTGAGTGAGAGTGTTTAAATATCTTAGTTATAGCAACTCAATATGTAGTAGTACAGCCTGACTATATCATTCTGTAAATATTATCAATATACATAAATATATATAAGCTAGTATCAATAAACAATTGCTGCTTCTCTCCACCTGTCTTCCAAGTATTCCACAACATTAATAAAGTCTGAAACAATTATAAATAATAATATAATTATCCCCTATCAATAAGTAGTAAGAAGCCTTACATATCTTATGCTTAGAAAATAACTAGATATCATATATATAGTCAACAAAGATACACAGTATATCTCATACTATAACAAAATTAATTAGATAGCAATCAAGTAAATTTACAGATATATTAAAGATATAGTATAATTCATACTCACCCTAGTACTGTTCAGGTTGAAAGACAGTATGGGTACATTGTTAGGTAGGCCATTTTTCGGGTTCAACGTGCTGCATGGTTGGCTATTTATCAGGTTTTGTAAATTTCAGAGCCAGCTCCATTGTGTACACGGGTGGTAAGACAGATGACGAATACCATTAATTATTATTGCAGTTAATCTCTGAAATTAGGGAAGTTGCGTAAGCCGTGAATTTACGGAAATGTCACGTAAGGTCACGTGCCCACATATCGAATTGTAATGTGAATCATACATAAAGCAAAGCTGAATAAAAGTCTAAATCTACATAAATTTAATTTTTTTGTATTCTTTTTTCATGACGTTGTACTATACAAAATTTATTGAGGGTTATAGGTTGGGCGCACTGTATAAAGGAGCCCACAAGTGACATCTAAAATATTCACGTTGTTGCCATTCGTTTCGCGTTCCACTGGTAAATACCCGACGCATGCCATTTACCTTTAAAAGACGCGAGGCTCGGGGCTCTGTTGAACAGACAATTATAACCTCTTGTGTCGATCGTAAGGTTGTGGTGTGTTTGCATTTTCTGTACGGTCATCTCCTGAGGTTTCCCATACTTCCCAAATCGCTTTTCGATTGTTTGAATCCCATTATATATATTTTTTATTTTCAAACACTTAATCCTTGACCACCCTCGATTGCATTGTCTGTCAAATGGTTGTGAAGTTGAAAACGGATGATAACATCTCTGTCGTCTGAGAATCTTGGCTAACCCATGGAATTGCCAAATTTGGCGTCTGTACACAGGTCCTGACTCTCACCCGGGAATGCGGATTCAATCCCAATCCCCGGGTGATTATAAAACCACCGCGGCATTCCTCGAAATGTGCATGGCGTAATGAGAAGAGTGCGTCTCGTTAGGGGCTATTCACATGCCCCCGGAGGCGAAGCGTTCAAGTTTGTGAACATTATGTTTTAGTTCTTATTATGCGTTGCTTTGTCCGCTCTACATTCTCTAATTATAGAATAGTATATATACAAAACTATGAGCCTTTCCCTACTTCTTTACCTTCATCGTCATTCACCATCTAAATCCAATTTCTATAAATTTTAGTTTTGATAACGTGGCAATGCCAATGTGAAGGCGAATTTCGGCGACCACATTAAATGTTTTTGTTTAATGTTATTTGATGTTTCATTCTCGAATGGTTTTCACCGGTCTCCCCCCTTTTCGCTTCCAAATTTTTTATTTGTCTCTTGTAACGCCATTCTCAGCGGGAAACAGCGGTAGGCTCCCTGTCACGTTACATGGCATTCTGTGACCCCGATTATGCAACTAGTTTTTAAAGTAATTTCATGTCTTAAAAAAAAAAAAAAAAAAAAAAGGTGGCGTCTTTCTTGCTGAATCTCGAACCAGTATTTGGTCCTTGTCATAACAAACAATACTCTATTGGGTCAAGTCAGGTCACATAGGAATGTAAATAACTATTCCATACTTCCGAAAAACTCCGGGAATGGCAGAATTGAGTCTGATAATTGAAGGAAAATATCCGTCGGATCGTGCTCTTAAGGAGCACTGCAATCAATCAATCAACATCATATGAACATAAAATTTTGTCCTATGTGACTATATCTCAGGATTTCCTATCCTATTTTTTTATTTTATTTTATTTTATTTTATTTTTTGTTTTAAAAGGAGGGGCGTTTTTCAGGTACAAAAAAAAAAAAAAAAAAAAAAAAAAATTAAAAAACTGAAAAACCTTAACCCCCCCAATCATGCCTGATCATAACGATTTCAAAGTCGACGACCACGTTCGGTACAAGATACCCAACTCGCCTCAGTCTACGGGTGTAATTGCTAAGATTTTGACAGAGGTAAGTATGAAGAGTATTCTCCTTTTCTCAATTATCTGGAAACCATTTTCGCGAAAAGTATCTATAATTCCCACCAGCATAATCCGCCCAAATACGTCGTAAGGGACGATGGGACTGGCCTAACATACGGCAAGTGATAGGCTGTTTGATTTTCACGTACTTACATTTGCGCATCATTATATGGCGCTCTATACCCCACACCTTTAAATGTGGTTGGAAATTTGACCAAACCATCTTTATTACCCATTTAGTTGCCGCGCTTGAGGACATCAAGAGGCTCTGATAAGACTGGTTGGGAAAATGTATGCCTGGCTTCCCGCAGTCGACAAAAGGTGTATTTGTAGCACAAATGAATTACTGGGTGGTAGGAATTAAACCATTGTTATTTGTGGCAACAACTGATAGATTGAATCGGCATTACATGTGACACTGTAGCTGTTTCCAATATGCGAGAGGTTGTGATTTTACTGGCCGATAACATGCTTGCTTCAAAAATAGGGCCCATTCCGGTTGAGTGTAAACTTTTTATCCGTCGTTAGTGTAGCGTTTTTATGACGGCAGTCAATAACGTTGGCAATGTCACTATTTGTGAGGATGCCTTCAAAGTATTTATACTTCAGTTAGATTGATCTTATATATTTAATACGTCCGTTAATACAAGCTGAGGTGTGTTAATGTCGGTTAGATGCCATCTGAGGGAGTCGCTCCTGCGCGGCGAAGCTCGGCGTTGCGAGAATTCTCCGAAAATTGCATAAAGGCAACACATTGCAAAATCAGTCGTGTGATCGTATTACAAAGAGACATGGTGCTGTCAAGTAAATTGTTGGTGCTAACCAAATGAATGTGTATTACCCAGGCCAGTGCGTAATGCTATGGAATGTGTACTCTGTGTTGGATAGGTTTATAGGCATTTGCTGTCATGTCATGAAACATGCTGACTTCTAGTTTGATGACCAACTCTTCGGCAAAAGTGTAGCTTAATATCCGTACTCTCTTCGGAATGTGCTTTGAAGGATTTAGTTTACTAGGCGAATACAAGCGTTAAGGTAATGCCGAAGGAGAATGGCATAAACATGACCATTGGCGAATTGGATATCCGAACAAGGTTCTTGGGTGCTGGTTCGCACGTCCCAATTTACCGGGTCATTATTATATAATCACTACTATTCTTCAAAGTGCTTCACACTCACTTGCCGTGTTGATAGTCCACTCTCGTCACCGACATCGTTTCTTTTACACGCTCCTTCTCCATCTTAATCTTCACACTTCTTATGCCTTTGATTTCATGTTCGTTTTTCATTTACGGTCAAACCCGTCACCATCAAATATTTCAGCAACTACGTGATCGTCGACTACCATGAAGTTTTTATCTCCCTCGTCTGCCTGACGTTCACCTAGTGCTTCCTAAACCTTTTGCTGTCTTACGATATGCCCCCCTCCCCCTCCCACCCACCAGACCATATTCGTCCGACTGCAGATGCTGAACGATTTTCAAGTTATATTCCGAATGTTTCGCTTGGGCCACTCATATCACCAAGTCCAATTCTTCATACAACCTCGCACACTTCGCGCAAGGCTTATATGAAGGGTATATGTTTGTCTCTTTACTATGTCAATTTCGTATTTGTGGCTCTTGTGAGAGTGACGATTGATACAGCACAAAAAAGGTGCTACGAGGGGGGGGGGAGGGGAAGGGGGACCCTCATATCGAACTCTACAATTATAACCTACCTATCACACTCTCATATTCCCCAATGGCTATGGAGTACGAGGTCGAGTGCAAGAAGTAATTCATTGCCCAAGAACAACCTTGCTGACTACAACCTCCGCGCCCGTCGCCAAACGTTCCGGAACGCCATCCGGCAAACTCTACACACGACCTCGCTTACCTCCTTCGCAGACAAGGACGGGGTTCTGCGTCTACCGCTTCGGCCGCCACCGCCATTTTCTCACGTTAGTCTTTATCAATGTGTACGAATCCCCGGATGCCCTCCTCAACGTCCATGCCCCGCGTATCTCGACTTCACCCAAATCCGGCCAAGGTTCAATGCCGCTCGCGTCGCCCGCGCAGCACAGTATTCGGATGATGGACTCGATGCATTTGCAAAAAACCTTACGAGGTCCCAGCGACGTCTCTGGGTATTCATATGTTAACAGCTTGTCTGAGGTTAATTTTGGGCTCATCAAGCCAGATCCTCTCTTGGGCGAATCCGCTCCCGTGGGTTGAACTACCCAATTACTAGATTTGAGGAGTCGAAGTATATGGGTCTCGGTCTTTCGGAAGGTCAGACGAAGGGTTTAGGGAGGAGGTGATAGAAGTGAGGAGAACGTGGGATATAGATAATGGTTTATGGTGTTGAGTTGTTGAAGTCGATATATCCTTAGTGGGGTGTCAATTTAATTTGTCCTTTCTTCTCCTTCCTCCTTTATACATGCCGCATAACTTTTGTCCACGCACACGCTATCGTTGACCGACACATGCTCACCACGAACAATTTATTGGTTTTATTTTAATGTCTAAATTCCCTCTCTCTTGTCGTATCTATCTGTTCCGTTAAGATTTCAATTCTATTTGTTCGCTGATGCACTGCGCACAATATTTCCGACCGGGATTTAAAAGCACATGTCGTCTTTGTCCATTGATCGTTATGGGTTTTGTGGAAGGGGTAATTAATGAGGATGGAGGATCCGTGTTGAAGTTCAGCTCATTAGACACTTATACGTTTCCTGATTTAATGATGAATGACATGAGGAAATAGTTAGGAATGGACTGAAGGAACATTCCAATTATCCCACCGAACACTATTGGTTTAGCCAGCATTACCCGGCGGTGACATGATGGTGAAGAAACTATTCTGAATTTTGGATTCGGTCAGATGACACTTAAGGTTCCTATATTCCATGAGCAATTATGTTTCGTGCTTGCTTGGTATGCCTGCCAAATCAATGGAACCAATACCAAATCCATTCATATTCATTGGGACTGTATATACGTCCGAGCAGGGAAATAATGGTAACTAAAGATAAACCAACCACAAGAATTTCATTTTTTTAAAAAAAATAAAATAAAAAAAAAATAAAAAAAGGGATTTCACATATTTTAGAGAATGAGTCTTATTAATAAAGGTTGTAGATATTTCTAGAAGATACTATATGATATATTAAACAATTTTATATACTCTTATAAGTTAATTTAATATATAAAATCAAAATATATAAGTTAATAAATGAATATATAAATATCTTATTTATTTTTCATAAAAACATCATATTCAAATAAAGATTTTATAGTATAAAATTTGTAATTTTGACATCTTTAAGAAAAAGTTAATACATTATTTCATATTTTTAATAATTTAAATTAAATTTATAGTTAATTTTAAATTAAATTATTCAAAATGAGATAAAATTTATTTAAATTAAATTAAAATTTAAATATTATCTATTTAATTTATTTATAACCACTAGTACTATTTATAGTAAACTTCAATTTTATTACTTAACTAATATATAGAAGTTTCTTAATAACCTTTTTATAATATCTCTTTAATTTATCTTAGTAATTAATATCTTTTTGGTATTTAATTTCAAATGGCTTCAAATTATAAAAAAAATTCTTTAACTTAAACATTTTAACTTAATAATTATTATAAAAATAGATAAATTAATTTTTAAAAAAAAAAAACATTAGAAATATATATTGTAAACTATATATACTAAATAGTTTAATATTATTTACATAATTATTCAGATTATATCTTTTGAATATCTATAAATTAATTTATATTAAAAATAGTATCATATATATTGTAATGTAGCAGATGTCTAATCTTGAAAGTATGATAGATTTCTATATCTTGAAAACTTAACTTGTTCTGACTCTTACAGAGTTCTTGGAGTGTGAAGTATATCTGCCTACAGACTTACTAGTTCCTTTGCTTTCTCTTTATTTTGAACTATTTCAATCTGAGGTTTATTCACTCTAAGATACTGAGTTATTTATATAAGTTTGCTAGCTATAAGGTAGCTATGTTATGAGTTATTTTGCTAATAGAAAAGTATTCAGTAGTAGTAAAGTATTTACTAGTAGCAAAGTATTCACTAATAGCAAAGTTTTTTGACTGCTATTTATATGACTATACTATATTAGGAATTGGGTTCAAGTATAGTAATCAAATGTCTAATTCTTCTAATTCATGTTCTTAATTTAGATCAACTATTACAACTTCCTCCTGAATAGATAATTCATCCCTGAGATATTCTATTCACTTGAACTCCCAGACTTCTATAATTTGTATCTCTTTATACTATACAATTTATATTATTATATTCTCTCAATATTATCTCCTGATATGTCTGAAGTCTGCTGGGATTACTTCTCAGAGATGAGCCAGAGTTGTTTCATCTTCTTTAAACAACTTGTTCACTCATTTGGCATTAGTAATTTGAGTATAAGAGAGTTAGCATTCTTGGATCCAGTTTTCTTTTCCCATTTCTGGTTGTGAATTCAGCAGTTGCTCAAGCTTGAAGTATTCTTGAAACTCATTTTGATCCTGGTATATCTTGAAATATGAAATTTTTAACAAGTGTATTTATACTATACTCTGGATACTATCAAAAAATTCCTCTATAGTTAGTGGCTTGGTAGAACACTACTGTCTTTATATGGCTCATTGTACAGTATGGTAACCTTCAGAGCTGTGACATTACTCTATTAATTGGCCATAATACATATCTTTTGAGTTGGTTTTGATGAATAGTAGTAGGGATAATTGTGCCTGAGGGCTTTTATAGCCAAAAGGTGGTTCCTTTTATATCTTATCCAAGGTAAGGTCCTTCCCACTTGGGCTCCAGTTTTAATGACCATGAAGCTTCTACTAGATTCCAATATATCAGGACTTTGTCTCCTATCTTGATAATCTCCAGAGGCTTGTATATTTTCTCCACATTATTCCATTGTAGTGTCTGTATCTTATTTATGTAATTTTTGGCCTTCTTTCTGATTTGGTATATCTCCATATCCATGTGTTTCCATACAGCATCTCTATTGGCTAATAAGGTTCCCTGAGAATTTTCTTCTCTAAACAGCATTTCTTGAGAGGTGAAATGGGTACTTTGTAATTAAATATCCTGAAGAGCAGATAATGCTTTTGGCAGATAATAATCTCAGTTTTCATAGTTATTATAGATCTTGGTGGTAACATTCTTGAGGGCTTATTGGTCCTTTCTACTTGTTTATTTCTCTAAGAGTGATAGGCTATGGTCTGAATGTACTGGATCCCATATTTCTTGTAGAGAATCTCAAAGAACTGGTTCATGAATTCTGTTTCCCTATCTGTAGTTACTTGCATTGGGGTCTTAAATTGGCAGATGAATTCTTTGTAGAAGAAATTAGCAATTAACTGTGCATTGGCTTCTTTGAGAGGTCCTGCCTCTATCCATTTTGTAAAGAGATCCACAATGATAATAATGTATTTGTTTCCAGTCAATATCATAGGTAGTGGGTCAATTATAACTATTACTATATGAGTAAAGAGTACTGATTCTATGTATACTGATTCCAGAGTTTGGTTTCATTGGTCTTGTTTCTGTTTCTAATATTTGTCACAGATTTTGACAAATTGTCTGATATTTTCCTCCATCTCTGGCTACTATATTGTTCTTCTTACTTTATTATATATATTTATTCCTCCTAGATAGCTAAGTTCATATACTAACTTCATTGCTTACTCTTTCTTGTATTCAGATATAACTAGTAGCTTTCCTTTCTTCAGTATTTCTCTATTAGTCTCAAATTTTTTCTATGTTCTGTTGATAATTGTTGGTATCCATTCTTCCAGATATTGGGGTATCTTTTACTATTCCAGATAAGTGATAATTCCATAGTAGAGCTCTTTATTCATGATTGATTTGCTGGTTGGGGGTCCTTTGGGATATCTGTGAGAGGGCATCTGTATTGGTATTAGTTTTTCCTGAGTAGTACACAATAGATATGTCATAGGCTTACAATTTCATGATCCATCTAGCATAGATTCCTTTGGGTTGCCCAGTGGTCAGTAGCTAAGTAAGAGCTGAGTTATCTATCCGAATAGTGAAGTGTCTCTCTGTAAGGTAGTAGTAGAACTTCTCTACAGCCCAGATGACTACAAGACATTCCAACTTATAGGATTTATACTCCTTTTCAGCTCCTCTGGTTCCTCAGCTGAGATATGTGATTTCATATTCTATCTTATCTTTTTTCTGAGCCAGAACTGCTCCTAGTTCTTAAGTACTTGTATTTGGCTGCAGGATGAATTCTAGAGTCCAATTGGGTCTTCTGAGAATAGGTGCCTGAGTCAGTCTGACCTTAAGCTCATTGAATGCTTTTTGTTATATACCTGTCTATTGAAATTGGAATCTTTTCTGTTGAGTTTGTATATTGGGCCTATGATGTTAGAAAATCTTCTGATTAATCAGTAGTAGTATGAGACACGTCCCATGAAGACTTAAGCTTCAGTAACTATAGTGGACCATAGATATACTTCTACTGCTTGAATCTTGAGAGAGTCTGTATATATTCTATCTCGATTGATGATATGGCCAAGATGGATGATCTTGAATTCTGCAAACTTACACTTCTTGGGCTTTATGTAAAGATCATACTGTCTTAGCTTCTCTATCATCTACTAGATGTGCTGCAGATATTCTTCAGCTGTTTTTTTGTAGATAATAACATTATTCATATAAACCATCATCTATCTTCCCATATTATAGTAGAAGATTTTATTCATTATTCACTGGAAGCTCACAGGGGTATTATATATTCTGAATGGTATTTACAGGTAGACATAGGTTCTATCTGAGGTGATGAAGGCTGACTTTTCACTTGCTGCTTCAGTGAGGCTGATTTGATAGAATTCTGAGTATAAGTCCAAGGTACTATAGTACTGTACTTTATCTCTCAAGGTTATAAGGATGTCACTGATGAGGGGTAATGGTTAGTGGTCTTTCTTAGGGACTAAGTTGAGCTTCCTGTAATCAGTGCTGAGTCTTAGGCCAAATTCTCCTAGCTTGTTTTCTTTTTTTGAGACTAGTATAGCTGGTGAAGCCCAGGGAATACTGGTTGCTTTAATGATACCAGCTTCTTCTATCTACTTGATTTCCCCTCTGAGTCATTCATGGTAGACTGGCAGTAGTAGCAGTAGTGGCCTTGCTTTTTGGTAGATTGGTTCAGTGTCTTCTATATCTACATCATAATAGTAGTATGGGGTCTTTCCTTTGATATTCTTGAAGTCTATGGCTAGGATATCCTTAAATTTATAGAGTATCTTCTTTAGTTCCTTCTTGAGTGAGAATTTATTTCCATTGGTATAGCTATGCTTGTTCATAGTTTCTTCCTTCTTGTGATCTAGTTTGGTGATTTTAGTACTGGCAAAAACTCCTCTTCCTATAGATCTGAATTCTTTCCTTCCTCTTTCTGTTTCCTCTAACTTTTTGACTTCCATGATCTTTGGCTGAAAAACTGAGAGATCAACATCTGTGTCAGCCAGTCCTTCTTCTTGATTGAAAATAGAATCATTGGATTGTAGTTCCTAGCAATGAGTAATATTTCCCAAATATAATCTGAATCAATAACTCTTTCTTCAATGGCAATTTCACTCTTAGCCAGGCTGCTTCTTGTCTTGAGGATTCTAAGATGGTCTTTTGAAATAGTCATCTCTAGACTGGTTGCAAGTAGGGTAGTTGTCTGGGGCTCCAGTATAGTTTTTTCTGCTATAGCAATATTTATTCTGACTACATTCTCTGACTTATATTCTGGTAAGACTGTATCAGAGTAGATGCTCTAAATCTTGACCTTGATTTCTTCTTCATTATCACTATCCTCCAGGAGGGCTGGCAGTTCATCATCCTCTTCCTCCTTCTCCCCTTCTCTTGTCTGTTTTTTGAGGGCCTTCTTTCCTTTTTGCTGGTAGATCTTTCTGATACCAATCCTACATTGGTAGTAATTATTGATGTGCTCACTATAATATATCTTAATTCTGTGGAGACAGACTTCTTATAGTACATATCTTTCTGCAATCTTCCTATACCAGTCTTCTTCACTGATCCATCTGATCTTCTTTTTCTTTTTCTGAGTAGTCACCATATAGGCTTCTTCTTGCTGACTTTTTTCTTTCTCTATCTTAGGCAGTACTTCTTTGTTGACATTAATGAGAATTCACATCTTCTAGCCTCAGTAGATAATCTGTATCTTCTGAGCATTCAGATTGATTATTGTTTTGGCTTTATGAAACCACTGGCTGCTGATGAGAATATCATAGTTGGTGGCATTAGTCATGATCACATTTACTGAAATAGTTGCTCCCCTAAACTTGATGTTTCCATCTCAGATCTTTCTTAAAGATATGGCTCTTGTGCCATCTACTGTGACAAATACCAATTTAATTACTTCTTCAACTTTTTAACCTAAGTGATCTATTGCTTTCTTGCTGAAAAGACATCCTCCTGCTCCTATATCAATGATGGCTTCAAATATTCTATCTTTAATCTGACATATTGCATAGGCAGAGGTCTTGCAATTGTCTTCACTCTCTTCTCCTGAGTCTTCTTGAACATTGTTGGCCTCAGTTAGCTTCCAACCTTGCTTCTTAGTGGTCTCAGCAAGTCTATATCTCATTTGCTGTCAGAATGTGGATATTTCTGCCAGCTGGCCAAAGGTTGTATTGACCTTTTGTTGACTGAGATCATTGAAGATATTGTACTTAAAGGTCATGGTTTTGAAAAGCTTCTTCTTCTTCTCTCCTTTACTAACTAGAGTGGTTCCTCAGATGATATCTTGAACACACTGTTCTAGCTCTATATCTTGATTCATTTCTTCACCTTGACTTTCTGTAACAGTCTCCATTTGCTTTTCCATGGGATTCTTCTTAGGTCTTCTTGATGGTCTCTTGTAGGGTTATTTACAGACATCTTTCCTAATAGTCTCAGCAGTGTAGACTTCCCATTTCTTTCATCTGATTTCCCAATCTCCTTAAAGGTAATAGTGTTAGCCTGTTCCTTGTTTTGAGTAGCATTACTTGACGGGACTTTGCATTTGGTTTCACTTATATATTTATATGTATAGTGGCCTTTTTTTCTGCAAATATAGCAGGTATCTTTCTTTTTGTCTGAAGTGGTAGCAAATTTCTAAACTGGGCAGTAGTCTCTTCTTTTAATTTTCTTTACCACATCTCTTAGGTGAGCTGTTATTTTAGTGAACCTCTTGGCAAGTTTCTCTATAGTGTCACTATTCAGTATTGCTGGGTATAGATGACTTTTTGTGATAGATCCAGAACTATTGGTGATGAGCAGATAGCTAGGGCTATTTCTGAGTGAACTCTTTTTATAAAGGTTGCCTTGACTATTTGATCTTAGATAGCAGTAGTATAATTTACAAGAATTATCTGATATCTGATTCTGGTGTGGAATTTGTTTAGATCCTCACTTTTCCTTGATAGGCTGTATTGAGCTAATTCTTCAGAGCTTGCTTGATCTCATCTATATAGTAAGTGGTTTGTAGCCAGGCCTTCTATACTACTAGCACTACATTGTCACCATTTTCCACATAGGTTACAGCTGTGAATACTGCTCTTGCTAGTTCCTGGAGACTGAAGGGTAGGTGGGCTACTTGCTGTATTGCTGTCAGAGTCCTTATAGCAGCATACTGCTCAAAATCATCAATGAAGATAATGATCAATTCATCTGAAGTATATCTGTGGAATACTAGTGATCTCATATCCATCTTATCTGTATATCTCAGTTTGATTTGTATGGTTGTTTGGGTGATAGTGGTTGTTCATTATTTAGCTTGAAAGTGAGGAATTTATCTTAAATTACTAGCCAATAAGTACCAAGTTGTAATATAGCAGACACCTAATCTTAGAAGTATGGCAGATTTCTGTATCTTAAAAACTTGACCTGCTCTGACTCTTGCAGAGTCCTCAGGGTTCAGGAGAATGAGTTTGAAGTATATCTGCCTACAGGCTTACTAGTTCTTTTGCTTTCTCTTTACTTTCAACTATTTTGATCTGAGGTTTATTTACTCTAAGATATTAGGATATTTATATAAGTTTGCTAGCTATAAGGTAGCTACATTATGAGTCATTTTGCTAATGGTAAAGTATTCACTAGTAGCAAAGTATTCAATAGTAGCAAAGTATTTGCTAGTAGCAAAGTATTTGTTAGTAGCAAAGTTCTATAACTTTTTTTTT
>RBNI01000824.1:0-26685 GCA_003990745.1 Jimgerdemannia flammicorona | reverse complement strand
CTGACGAAAGACCATCTTGTCTAACACTATCCCCACCCTCCCTCCACTCTGCTCACAGATCCTCACCACCAAACCGCGATATCGGTCCCCCTGAGGACCCTAACCCACCTACCATCCAGTCAGCAGATTCCCCAATAGCCCCTCCCATCTTAACACCTTCTCTCCCAGCCCCAGCCGCTGGCCCTCCTCAAATACAAAAAGCCAATGACCTGCCAGTCCTACCCATATTACTAATACCCACCCTACAGTGAGCCAACTATTACCCACCCCACCCACGAGCCGAGATCTCAAGTCCTCCCATTGACCTCCCTCCCCCACCAGCCTACACCCCACACCCAGTCGATCCCCTATCTCAGCCCAAAAGTCCCCCAAAACCTCGCACTCTCCTAGCCAATGTTCTGGCATCTGTACCTGACCCCCAGCTCTCCCAACATCATAACACTCCTCACAGTCAAATTGTCCACCATCCACCAAATGCCCCATACAGAAATTCAACATGACATTCCTCCACAACATTCTCCACCATACTACCCAGAACTTGGGGAGAAGCCACCTCCATACCACTGCACTCCAAGACCAGATACTGGCCCAGTCCCACTCCTCGCTGATCCCTGCCCACTCGGCCAAAGATCCTGGCCAAGTCTCTGCTAACACTCTATTCCCTCCCCAATATTGAATGTAGCAAGGGGAGTACCCCCCAGGAGTAATCTATCCCAGCACTATATATTAGGCCCCCATACTACCTCCCTCTCATTGCCTTGCCAGCATAGGCCAATTTGGTGTGCTCCCTCAGCCACGCCCCACCAAAAGCCCTTGAACCACAGCCACCGAATATCATTCAGCCCCACCAAAGAGAGCAGGTCTCCAGAGGACCCCCAAGGGGATGTTCACATCTCCCATACCTTCTGCAGTAGAGGTACCCAACCTCCACCCTGCAGTTCCACAGCTCTCCTCAACCACCAAGCTTGCAAGCAGTGCAGCCTCTTAGGAAAGTTCACCAGTCCAAGACCCCCCCTGACTACCGGTCTCACAAAAGTATCCCAACTGACCTGAGACCTCCTCCCTGCCCAGATCTAATCCCTAGTCACCTTTATCAGCTTCTTCACTACCCATGCTGGGAAATCGAGGTGATATGCCACATACCACAGCTTGGGGAACCAATATATATTCAGAATGGACACCCGCCCTGCTAGAGAGATATGACAGCCTCCCCACCCTCGAAGGGCCTCCCCCCAAATGTTCACCCTGCTCTCTCACCACACTCATGGCAAGACAGAACCATATATAGAGAGGAAGATGCCCAGATACCTCACCACCTCTCCAGTAGGGACAATTGTTCCAATGACATCTCCACCCACTAGTCCATTCCCTAGCACTATCATCTCACACTTGTGCCAGTTGAGCTTCACCCCCGAGTGAGCCTCATACCATTCTACAGTCTCCTGAAGTGCCCCTACATCTGCCACAGACCCAAGTCCAACCACCATATCATCAGCAAAGGCCCCCACCTTCCACCCTATACCATATATAGAGAGCCCTGCCACCTTCCGGTAAATCCTATCTATCAATAGCTCCAGCGAAAGGGCATACAGAATAGGGGACAGAGGGTCCCCCTGAGGAACTCCTCTTCCCAAGGAAAATGCCCTCCCATGGTGGCCATTACACGTCAGAGCTGCCCTACTGCTCTCCAACAGACTCAACATAGAGGTCCTAAACCTCGGGGGAACCCCAATTTAGTCCAATACCTTGCCCAGCCACACCCACCGTACTTGGTCATAGGCCTTCTCCTGGTCCAAAAAGACCAACCTTCCATCCAGGCCACAGGTCCGGGCCCCTTCAATGACACCATGAACCCATGCAGTCCCATCTCTAATAAGTCTGTCCCCAACAAAGCCCCGCTGCTCCTCCCCCAGTACCTGTTGGGCAACTTTCTGCAGTCTAGCAATAATCACCTTAGTCACCATCTTCCTGTCTATGTCCAAAAGCATGATCAGCCTCCAGTTCTTCCAGTCTTCCCTCTTCCCCTTATCTTTGTACAATAGGGCCACCAGCCTGAGATCCTGCTCTCCAACCCACTCACCGCTCTGAAGGACATGGTTACAGAGAGCAGCCATCTCACCCAAAACTCTGGGGACATTTACCATCATCTTCCAGAAGTCCTATGGCAATCCATCCTCCCCTGGTGCTGTCCCAAGTTTAGTTGCTGCCAGGACACTCTGGATCTCTTCTCCCTGCACCGGTAAGATCAAGTCACCCAGTCCAGCCATATGGGGCGGCCTCCACTCTTCTAGCATGTCTGCAATCTCCACCTCATCAGCACCCCCTTCTTCCTTACTCTACAAGCCCTGCCATCTCTCCTTCAACACCCCTAAGATTTGTTGCATACCATGTACCATGTCCCCATCAGCATCCAGGACTCTATCTCACCGATGTTGCACTCTCCTAGCTTTGAGGAGCCTTGATAAGTATCTAGAGGGCCACTCACCCTCCTCAAGCCCCTGCCACCGTAGCCTAGCAGCCATGCCCTACATATGAGTCTCCTCCTCTTCTCTCAATACCTGTTGTAACTCCACTATCTTCAGTTTCGCCCTCTCGATCCTCCAATCCTCCACCCCTTCAATAGTGAGCAAATCTGCCCAATCTATTTGGAGTCTCCTCAGCCTGCTGGTAGCACACCTCGTACGCCTCCTTCTCTGCCTCCCAGCCTCTCTACCAGCCCCTCCCCAATAAACCCTTGCAGCCTCTTTTAATCTCATCCAGCGGACAGCCACTGGCAAACCCTCATGCCCCCAGTTAAAAACCTTTGCCTGAATGTCCTCCTCTCACAATTCCCACAACCCCTTCTCAGCCAGCAGGGAGGAGTTAAGGCACCAATGTCCAGGTCCATCTCCACTCCCCCCAAACTGCCCCTGTCCCAACAGTCCCCAGTGATCAGACCATGAGCACCACTCCACTTCCAGCGCCTTCCAAACATCCACCCCCCAGCACTCTGCCATCAGAATCCAGTCAATCCTTGTGCCCAAGCCATTCACCCAATGTGTGTAGACCCTAGCATCACCCCACCTTGTTCTGCCCATATCCCCCAAGGAGCTCAATGTCTCCACCTCCTCCCATACGTCCAGTCCTCCACTTCTACCCCCAGCACTCCTCCCTCCATCAGTCCTATCTAGACACTGATCCCGAACCATATTAAAGTCCCCACTGAGCACATCGACCCCTTCCTCCAAGAGAATACCCTCCTCCAGCAGCCCCCCAATCCATGCAATCCTCTCACCCCTAGCTGCAGAGCAGTAACAAGAGCCCACCTTTACCGATTCCCACCCTGGCTGATGCCAATCTCCCCAGACCAATTGATCACCCCAGCTCCTGATTCCCCCCAAGTCACCTCTACCCTTCCTCACCAAAATCGCTACCTTTCCAAACCAAGCAGTAGCCCCACCCCATTCCCTAGTCCACTCTACCCGATCATCCTCATCCTCACATCGAACATCCTGTAGTAAAAAGAGATCAGCCTCCAATCTCTTGAGCCAAGTAAAAATGTTCTTACACCACCCAGAGCCCCTTAACCCATTCACATTCAAGGAGAAAATGTTGGTTGTACTGTTCATAAGGAATAATGTTATATTGTGGCCCCATCCTCTACAAGTCCGCATTCTGCTCCTCCTGCACCACGTCCAAGTCATGTTCAGCTGCCAGTTCCCTCTCCCCTGCTTCCTGTGCCGCCAAAGCTCCCAGAAGTTCTACCATCACCCCATCTTCATGCTCCTCAAATTCCTCACGATACTCCAGACAGGCCTCCTGCCAGAGCCACAACCCATGATGCTCTGCCCAGCAGTAGACTGCCCATTCACCAGCAACCACCCCCAGCTCTGCCTTCCTCACCTCATCAACCTCATACCCCTCCTCCTCCATGAAGATATCCAGAATCTCCACCTTCAGTGCCTCCACCATTCCATCACCATGTAGAATTCTTGCCCAATGCTCCTCCAGCATCACCCGCAGGTCCACTTCTCCCAAGGCATCTGCTGCAAGGTTATCCATCACCTTGCACATCCACAACAGGTTCCCCACCTCCTTCCCTCCTGGAGTCCCCAGCCACCTAGCATCCAGCATCGTAGTGTCAGCTCCGATACTGGCAGCCTCATCTCACTCCTCCTCAGGGACATCCACCAGCTCATCCTCACCAACTGCCACCACCTGACCCCCTTGCCCCACATCAGGGACCCCAAAGCGCACCTGTTGGGCCCCCTGCATCCGTGGATCCTCTGCCGGCCCTCTCTTCCCAATGGGGCCCCTCCTGATAAGTGGGGGAGGAGTGGCATCCAACTCCGGCTCCCACACTTCAAAGGTACCATCAGCAAACGGGTTCTTGGCCAGCATCCCTCCAGTCCCTGCCTCCTTCACCCCCACCTCCTCTCTGCCATTACCAGCCCAAACACTGGCCTTAGCACCCTCAGGCTCCTCAGCTCCAACCGACTTCTTCATCACCCCTCCAGTCATGCCCGCCAACAGCTCCCTCTGCCTCTTGCATCCCTGGGCCCGCTCCCACTGCTTTTTATCCATATGGATATGCTTCCCGCCCACAACCTCCAGATGTGTCGACTCCTCATACAGTTTCCAGGCCACCGCCCTCCTCTCCACAGCACCACTCAACTCCTTCAGTACCTCCAATAAGTCCTCCTCCTCCTCTTCACTCCCTTTCACCCTTGACACCTTACAGATAACGGCCCCCCACATCAGCATCGAGGGCCAGTCACTTATCTTCCCTGTGGCCTCCTTTCCTGTCAGCTGAATCCTGACATCAACATTGCCTGTCATGATCGTTGTCCCCTCCCACACCTGAAATCTGATGTCCACCACATTGCCATACTCAATCATCACCTCCTCCACCCTCTTCCTAGTCTCCTCCTTAGTCACCATGGGCACCCCCTTCACCAGAAGCTGCACCACCCTGGGGTCCCACCATAAGCACCACACCATGGAGACCACCACCTCCCCAACCACGACTCCATTCTTCAGTGCCTCATCCAGTGGACTGGTCTCTTCAAAGCCCACCTCGACCCCCTCCAGCCCCTTCAAGAACTTCACTGAAGCTGCCCCAGCCACCTGCTTCGAGACAAGCCCCAGAACCATTCTTGCCATCACCGCCAAGCCCCGGAAGCACAAGGTCACCACAAACTCTGAAATCGACTTCTTGAGTAATGGGGTCACTGCCAGCCCTGTTATACCATCTGCCAGGTCCCCCTTCTACATCAGGAACCCTGCCCCCCCTGGCCATCAGCTGTCACATCTCTTTTTTTTCCTGATTTGCCATCACGCCACCATCAGCAGTCCCGCCACTACCCCCAGCAGTCCCACCACTTTCCCCACCTCCCACCAGCGAAGACCCAGCTCCCCCAGCATCTCCAGCCTTCTGCTTCTCCTTCCCTCCAGGCTGTTCACTGCGGGCTCCCATCGGCCAGCCCCCAGCCCTCAGTGTGTCCACAAAGCTCCGCCCCTGCCACCCTCCAGCTTCCCCACCAGTGCCTCCTCTACTACCCAAGCTGCCCAGTCCACTCGCACCACCAAAGAACCCCATCTCCAAGCTATGCCCCCTCCCAACATACTGCCAGTCGAAAGCCCCAGGTCCACCCGACCTAGTACGCATATCAGCTTGCTTGCTGCTTGACATCTTCTTAGTATCTTTCTCTAATAAATGGCTTGAAAGTATGTTATAAAAGTGTGTGTAATGTGAATTGTAGTGGAGAGAGATGGCGTGCCAGTCAATCTCTTGATATGTCAGTTCACACTTATACTATGTGACTATATTCTGACTCAGTAAGGTACTAAGTACTATATCTATATTTAGTCTAGTCTAAATAGTCTTCTATTAGTATAAATACCTCCTCTCCCAGATTTCAAAATTTGAGACTCAAACAGATAAGAATAATTTTGAACACTTTCTCACAATATCCCTTCATACAATTACTCCTAGTATAGCAATATCATAAATAGTGAATAAATCTATTTAATAACCCACAAATCACTCTTAAGTAAATCTACACCCTATTAGATCTCACTTCTAACTACATCATAAAATTTCCTAATTAGATATTATCTGTAGCAATATATCAATTCAACTAAGCTAGTTTTAGTTTTTTGAACTTTCTGAAATATAGAAAATTCTGAACATCTAGAACTAGTTCAAAAAAGGACTTTGGTTGAAACATCAATCTGATCTTGAAATCAATAAGTATAGAGGATGTATTCTATATGAAATTGATCTTGACCTTAAGAAAACAGTTTTCCAGAATATCCAGAACTTCCAGAAAACTCTTTTAGAATTATATAACAGTTACCCTAATAAGTAACTCTCTTATAACTTAGTAGTAGTGGTTTATAATCCAATTCTACTTCAAGATTCTTTCTTATCCTGCTACAAAACTCTATGAGAATTCCTACAAGTTAGTATAAAGCCCAATCTCTAAACTAGAATTTATCCCAAAACATCCAATAATCTGGAGAGAATTGAATCTGATGTATAAGGACAATTTGACCTCCACACTTGCAATAAGTAGGACAGACTTTATCTACAAAAAGAAGTACTCTAATTAAATCAGCAAATAGGCAAAATCCTATACACCAAACTCCTTGCTCTATACCCTATAAGTCAAAATAAAGAAGGTCTTATAGAAGCCTTCTTTACTCTTCTCAACAAGAGTTTTGTTAGCTTTACAAATCTGAGTGACCTAGAATAATCAGCAGCTATCTTTCTAGTCTTAATTTCTCTTTTTTTTTTTTTTTTTTTTTTTATAGTTACTTGGACTTTGCCATTTATTACCAGTCTATAGATATAGTTATAGTACCTCCTCCCACTACCTAATCCCCTTAGAGGGCCCCCCCTCTATCTTTTCATACTTAAAAGATAACCTTTCACCCACTACTCCAACTCTCCCCCCACTCTGCCTATAGATTTTCTCAACCAATCTATACTACTGACTACTCTGCAGGCCCCAACCAAGCCACCAGCCCATCAAGATGTCCTCCATCAGCCCTTCTCATCTCAGCAATCATGTCCTCAATCTTAGTCTCCTTTCATCTTTAAAAACAAACAACTAGTGACCTACCAACCCTACCTATACAGCTATAATCCAACCTAAAGTAAGCCACTCTGATCCAATCCCTGCCACCAATCTATCCTGCAAATCCTCCCATCAGCCCCTCATATTACCTTCCCTATGCACTATATACAATCAATGCTCAACTGTCAACCAGAAGTCACCAAGCACCTCACACTCTCTCAGCCAATATTCAGGCATCTGTATAAAACTCCCTTCCTGTCCTATATTATAGCACTCCTTATAGTCAAAACTGCCCCCTTCAACTAGATGGCCTGAGTGAAAGTTGAGTATAATATTCCTCTACAACATATACTACCAGATCTTTAATGGCAACTATCATTTGATCTCAACACTTTAGGCCCAAATCTTATTCCAATCTCACTCCTTCCTGATACCTGTCTGCTGCCATCCACCAGGCTACAAATTCTGTCCTAACTCCCTCTGACACTCTACTCTATCACTAATATTGAAATCAAGTAATGAGACACCCCCCAATAGTACATGGTCCTATCTCCATATTGCAGGGCCCCAAGACATCTCTCCTTCATCTCTCTGCTAGCAAATTCTAATGCAGTGTGCACCATCTACAACTCCCCACCAGAATTCCTTATACCACATATGACCATTGTTCTGAAGCCTAACCAAGGATAGTAGATTACCTATAGAGCCTCTTAGTGAGGACCTCATCTCCCAGACCCTCTTTATCAGGGGAACCCAGCTACTATTTCTCAGCTCCACCACTCTCTTCAGCTATCATACTTGCAGGCAGTGCAGCTTTTTCAGAAAGTCAACCAGCTCCAGACCTCCTCTAGTGACTAGCAGAGACAAGATTTCTCAGCTAATCTAACTCCTCCTCCCAGTCCAGATCCAACCCTTGGCTAGTTTCAACAATTACTTCACCACTATCTGATATACCATCTTTCTCTGGTATCATTCAGATTACACAACCTTTGGAAAGTACTCAAAACATTGTTTTTGGAGAAAAGAGACTAACAATGTGGTGATCAACAGACAATCTGAGGTGCATACTGGGCAGAGTGGCCCAAGTACCTTCGACTGGCAGCAGGTGGGGAGAGGCCTGAGTCTAGGGGAGGGCATGAGGGGACTACTGGCAGATGGATGTGAAAGGGGTGGAGGTAGTGGTGGAGGCCAAGGGTTCAGGAGGGCAAGCTTTGCAGAGATGGTGAAGGAGAGATAGCAGGCATCAGGGCTGGAGGGCTGGCTGAGGAAGGGCAAGGAGACTGAGAAGCTAACAGTATATGGAGGAGTAGCTCTTGAAAATGAGGGCAGTGGAGCTGGGGGAGTAGTGGCTAGGGGAAGTGTGACTGCTGATGGTGATGAGACTGCCAATCTGGAAAAAAATCCAGATGTGATGGCTGATGGAGCAGCTGAGCAGTTGAGGCTTAGAAGACAAGGAGATTTGGCAGATGGCATGATGGGCCTGGTGGTGGCCCCATTACTCAAAAAATTGATCTTGGCATTCGTAGTTATACTATGCTTCTGAAGCTTAGTAGTGATAGTGAAAATAGTACTGGGGCTTATTACTAAGCAGGTAACAGAGACCATGTCAGTGAAGTTTTTAAAAGAACTGGAGAGAGTGGAGGTGGGTTTTGAGGAGGCTGAGCTGCTGGAGGAGGTACTGAAGATTGGATTGGTAGTTGGAAAGGTGTGTGTTCTGATGGTGCATTGCCTGAAATGGGATCCCAGAGTGGTCCAACTACTGGTGAAAGGAGTGCTCATGGTGATGGCAGTAGAGATGAGAAGGAGAGTTGAGAAAGTCATAGTGGAATATGGAGAGGTGGTGGATATCAGATTCAGGGTCTGGGAAGGGACCTTGCTCAGAACTAGGGACATAGATATGAGGATTAGACTAGCTGGGAAAGAAGCTACTAGGAAGGTGAGGAACTGGTCTTCAGTGATGGTCTGGGGAGCAATCTTGTGCAAGGTAACAAGGGTGAAGGGAAGTGAGAAGGAGAAAGAGGATTTATTGAAAGTGCTGAAAGAGTTGAGTAGTGCTGTAGAGTAGTGAGCAAAGGCTTAGAAGGCTTTTGTGGAGTTGACACACTTGGAGGTAGTGGATGGAATATAGATTCGAGTGGATAAGAAGTAGTGGGAAAGAGCTCAGGGGCATAAGAGATAGAAGAATCTGCTGGCTAAGATGGAAGGCAGACCACTGGAGGATGTGAGCAAAATTATGGGTATGGGGGGGGCCAAAGTGAGTATCTGGGCTGGCGAGGGGAATAGGAATGCCAGAAAGGAGACAGGGGAGGATAAGGAGGTAACTGGTAATGACCTATATGCTGATGGTATATTTGAGGTTTGGGAGGAGGCTGGGGAGAACTCCCCTACCCCTACTCCTCTTATCAGGCGAGGCCCAGCTTCCCAAAACAGAGTGGTGGAGGATGTGTCAATGTGGGGGGTACAGTGGGTAAAATTCAGAGTTCCAGAGATAGTAAACAGGGACAAGTGGTGGTAGCTGGAGAGGAGGAACTGGTGGATGTCCTGGAGGTATGGGATGAGTCTGTGAGCACTGGGGCTAACACCACAATACTGGATGGAGAGAGGCTGATGACTCCTGAAGGGAAGGAGATGGGGAACCTACTTTGGATATGCTAGATAATAAATAACTTGGTGGCAAAAGAGTTGGGGGAGGTGGACTTGAGAGTGATAGATGATGAGCATTGGGTGTGGATACTGCAGAGGGATAGAGTGATGAGGGCATTGAAGGTGGAAATTCTGGCAGTATATCTAGAGGAGAAAGGGTATGAGGTGGATGAGGAGCGGGAGGCAGAGCTGGCAGTTGTCGCAGGGGAGAGGGCTGAATACTGCTGGAACAAGCATCATGGATTACAGCTCTGGCAAGAGGTCTGCCTAGAGTACCAGGAGGAGTTCAAGAAGAAGGCAGATGGGGAGATAAATGAACTGTTGGCTGGATTGGAGGCTCAGAGGGCCGAAGAGGAGGAGGTGACTACAGAATATAATCTAGATATAATACAAGAGGAGAGGAACATAGAGTAGTAGGGATCGATCAATAATATAACATATTTTATTATAAATAGTACAACCAATGTTTTTTCTTTGAACATGAATAGGTTATGGAGTGCTGCTAGATATAGGAATATTTTTACTTAGCTGAAGAGATTGGAGGCCAATCTCTTCCTCTTACAGGATATCAGATATGAGGATGATTCTGATAGGATGAAATGGATGAAGGAATAGGGAGGCATGGCAATTTGGAAGAGCAAGGTCAGGATTCTGGTTTGGAAAGGCAGAGGGGAGATAAGGGATATGAGGAGCTGGGGAGAGAGACTGGTCTAGGGTGAGTGAATTCATACAGACTGGGAGCTAGTTATAGTTGGCTCCTGTTACTGCCCTGCTGTAAGGAGTGAGTGGGTAGATTGAGTGAAGGATCTCCAGAAGAGTAGGACCCTTGCAGAGACTGAGGTAGATATGCTTGGAGGAGATTTCAATATGGTTTGGGATATACTGATAGATAGAACAGATGGAGGACAGGGCACTGAGAGCAGGAGTGGAGGAATGGCGGTATGGGAGGAAGTAGAGAGACTAAGTATACTGATAGATACTGGTAGGGAGTACTGGGGGGATAGGAGGGTTTATATGCATTGGGCAGAGAGCCTGGGGACAAGAATTGATTGGATTCTATTGGCCAGTTGCTGGGGCCTAGATATCTGGAAGTTGCTGGAGGTGGAATAGTGTCCATGGTCAGATCACTGGGAGCTTTTGAGACAGGAGCACTTTGGGGAGAGTGGGGATGAGCCTGGACATTGGTGCCTAAATTCCTCTTTGTTAGATGATAAGACCCAGTGGGATGAGTGGGCTAAGGACATTTAGCAGAGAGTAGAGGACTAGTGGCAGGAAGGTACCTCAGTTGGTGTTCGGTGGATGAGGATGAAAGAGATGGCCAAGATCTACTGGAGTGAGGCCAGCAAGGAGGCAGGGAAGCAGAGAAGGTGAAGAGTACATTGGGCTTCTACTAGATTGGCTAGGCTCCTGGAGGAATGGGCGAGGCTGGTGATGTTAGAGAGAGAAGAAGATTGGAGAGTAATGAGGGCAAAGATAGAGGTTGGAGAACTACAACAGGTGCTGCGGGAAGAGGAAGAAGCAAGGATACAAAGCTTGGTGGTACGACTTCATTGGCAGGATCTGGAGGAAGGGGAGAGGCCTTCCAAGTTTCTTACAAGAGCCCTTCAGACAAGAAGGGTACAGCAACATTAGGAAGGGATACTTGACTCTGACAGTGTACTGGTGCATAGTGTACAGGACATTTTTGGATCATTGAAGGAGCAATGGAGTGGATTGTGGAGTGAGGAGGAAGGTAGGGCAGATGCTGCTGCCATTGACCAAACATTGGAGGATTGGTACCCACCACAAGTAGAGGGGCTAAGTAACTTGATATTGCCTGTACAGGAGAATGAGATCCATCAGATTCTTGCCACAACAACACCAGATATGGTACCTGGGGAGGATAGTCTGCCCTGGGACTTCTGGAAGCAAATGGTGGGAGTCCCAAGAGTGATGGGAGAGATGACAGTATTGTGTGATTTTATACTACAGACAGAGAGATGGGTGGGGGAGCAGGATCTGGGGCTGGTGATACTGCTTTATAAGAACAAAGGAAGGTGAGAGGATTGGAAAAACTGGTGGCCAATAATATTACTGAATATGGACAGAAAGTTGGTGACTAAGGTGGTGGTTGCAAGGCTACAGAAGGTGGTCCAGCAAGTCATAGATATTGAGCAGAGGGGATTTGTGGGTGGATAGCTCATTAGGGATAGTACAGCCTGGGTACATGGAGTTATTGAAGGAGCAAGGGCCTGTGGACTGGATGGGTGACTAGTCTTCTTAGACCAGGAGAAGGCTTATGACCAGGTGCAATGAGTCTAGCTGGCAAAAATATTGGATAGAACTGGGGTTCTACACCAATTCCAGTCAGCAATGGTCAGTCTACTGGAAGGGAGTAGGGCTGTACTCATGTGTAATGGACATAGAGGGGTAGTGTTCCCCCTGGGTAGGGGGGTGCCCCAGGGGGACCTACTGTCTCCCATTTTGTATACTCTTTCCCTAGAACTCCTAATAGACAGAATTAGGTGGAGGATAGTGGAACTCTCAGTTTTTGAAATTGGGTGGAAAGTTGGGGCCTTTGCAGATAATATAGTAGTTGGCTTGGGATCGATTGTGGATATTGAGGAGCTCAAGAAGATAGTGGAGTGGTATGAGGAGAATTCTGGGACTAAGCTTAATTGGCACAAGTATGAAACAATGGTGCTCGGCAATGGTCTGGTGAGAGGAGAGGTTATAGGAACAATCATCCCCACTGGTGAGACAGTGCAGTACTTGGATATCTATTTGTCAGTCTATGGGTCAGTTCTGTCCAGACTTTGGTGGGAGCAGAGGATTGGAATCTGGGAGAAGACCCTGTGGGGTTGGGGGGGACAACACCTATCTCTGGCAGGGTGAGTCTCAATTTTGAATGTCTATTGACTACCAAAGTTGTGGTATCTGGCTTATTATTTGGACTTCCTAGCCTAGATGGTGAAGAGACTGACAAAGCTGGCTAAGAGATGGATCTGGACTAGTAGAAGGAGTCAGATCGGTTGGGAGACCTTGTCCTTACTGATGGCAAGAGGTGGACTTGGGCTGGTTGACTTTCCAAAATAGCTATACTGCTTGAGAGCATAGTGGCTAAAGAGAGCAGTGGAGTTGAGAGGAGGTAGTTGGGTTTCTCTGCTGCAGAAGGTCTGGGAGAGGCAGTCATCACCAAGAGGCTCAACTGGTGATCTCCTTTCATTGGTTGGACTTCAGAATACTGAATAATTGTAATATAAAGGATTCTGGTGGGGAATAGTGGAGGGGGTGCACCGCATTGGAATTTGTTGGCAGAGAAATGAAGGGAAGGTGGCTTGGGACCTAGTGATATAGAGATGGTATCATATACTGCTGGGTGGTATTCCTTTAATTGAGTTCGACATTGGTGATGGAATGGAATGCCAACAGAGACCGGGCCAGGATCTGTAGCCCAGTGGTTGGCAAGGAGTTGGAATTAGAGAAGAGTAGAACTGGTGTAGTGTTTGGACCTGGAGTGCCACAGTGAGAAAGTGGATGCTGCTGAAGTACTGGATGGTCTGGTGGTACATACTGAGGAGGAATTTAATGCTCAACTTCCACTTGGGTCACCTTATCATAGGGGGTTGCTTCGACTATGAGGAGTGCCATAATATAGAGCAGGAAGGGGGTTATGTATAGATGTCAGAATATTGACTAGGAGAGTGTGAGGTGCTGGGGAACTTTGGAGGGCCATTAGGGATCACTTGAGGGTAAGGGGTAGGGGAGATGGAGTGCAGGAGCAGTGGGAGGACTTGAGGGATTGATTGGTAGGAGGGGTAGGGAAGGAGTAGCTTATCTTGGGCTGAGCTTTGGCCATTTGGGTGGGGCTGGCCAGTTACTGGCTATTTGTTTTTGAGGATAGGAGGAGACAGAGTTTGGGGAACTGGTTGTTGTAGTGGCATAGGCTTATGGAAGACACCTTGATAGGCTGATGGCTTGGTTGGAGACTGCAGGGTAGTTGGAGGTACCATTTGGTAGAGAAAATCTATGGACAGAGTGGAGGGAGAGTAGGAGTAGTGGATGAGAGGGTGATCTTTATTCGTGAGAAGGTGGGGAGGGGCTTCCCTATGGAAATTGAGTATAGGGTGGTGATACTGTATACTTATTTATAGACTGGTAATAAAGACAGAGTTCAAGTAACTATAAAAAAAAATAAAAAAAAAAACAATTACTTCACTACCTAGGCTGGAAAGTCTAGATGATAAGCCAAATACTATAGCTTTGATAGTTAGTAGATATTAAAAATAGAAACATGCCCAGCTAGAGACAACTGGTAGCTACCCCAACTCTGCAGAGTCTCCTTTCAGATTGCAACTTACTACTCTCATCAAACCCTGGGTAAGACTGATCCATAAATCAAGAGATAAACATCTAGATATTATACTACCTCCCCAGCAGGGACAATTATTCCAATGATATCCCCTCCTATCAGACCATTACTTAACACTATTATCTTATACTTGTACCAGTTAAGTTTAGCTCCAGAATGCACCTCATACTACTCCACTGTTGTCTTGAGTTCTTTTACATTGATGATTGATCCCAGGCCAACCACTATATTATTTATAAAGACTCTAACCTTCTATCCAATGCTCAATACTGAGAGCCCTACTATCTTCTGCTGAATTCTATCCATTAATAGCTCTAATGAGAGTACATACAAAATGAGAGACAGTAGGTCCCCTTGGAGGACCCCTCTGCCCAGAGGAAAAGCCCCCTCTCAGTACTCATTATATGAGTACCACTTGATACTCTTCTAGTAAACTGATTATAACTGCTGAGGAATGCCAATCCTATCCAGTACCTTTGTCAACCAGACCCACCTGATATAGTCATATGCTTTCTCTTGATCCAGAAAAACCAGGCACTCATCCAGTCCACAGGCTCATACCCCCTCAATAATACCATATACCCAAGCTATGCTATCTCTAATAAGCTAGCCACCTACAAAACCCCACTGCTCCTCCCCCAATATCTACTGGACCACCTTCTGCAACCTTACTACAATCAACTTAGTAACCAACTTCCTGTCCATATCCAGCAGCATGATTGGTTGCCAGTTCCTCCAGTCCTCTCTCTTGCCTTTATCCTTATAGAGCAGTACCACTAGCCCCAGATCCTGCTCACCCACCCATCTCCCTGATCATAGCACTAAGTCAAACATCACCATCAATTCTTTCAGCATACTGGGGATTCTCACCATCTTCTTCCAAAAGTCTCAAGGCAAGCCATCCTCCCCTAGTACTATGTCCAGTAAAGTCATGGCAAGAACCTGGTGAATCTCCTTCTCCTGTTTCAGCAATATCAGGCCATCCAGTCCTCTCATCTATTATAAGAGGGTTACTTTTTAGGGTAACCATTACGTAGTTCTGGAAGGGTTTTCTGGAAGTTCTGGATATTCTAGAAGACCATTTTCTTATGGTCAAGATCAATTTTGTATGGAGTACGTCCTCTATGCTTATTGATTTCAAGATCAGATTGATATCTCAACTAAAGTCCTTTTTTGGACTAGTTCTGGATGTTCAGGATTTCCCATATTTCAGGAAGTTCAAGAAACTAAGGCCAGCTTAGTTGAATTGGTGTATCACTGCAGACAATACCCAATTAGGAAATTTTGTGTTGGGGTTAGGAGTAGGACCTAACAGGGAGTGGATTTACTTAAGAGTAGTTTGTGGGTTATTAAATAAGTTTATTTGCTATTTATGATATTACTATACTAGGAGTAGTTATGTGAAGGGATATTGTGGGGAAGTGCTCAGGAGTTGTGTTTGGATTGTTCAAGTCTGTTTAAGTCTGGGGGAGGGGGTATTTATACTAGTGAGGGGCTAACTGAGCTATGCTGAATATGGATGTAGCACTAAGTATCTTGCTGAGTCGGAATATAGTCACGTAGTATAAGTGTGATCTGATATGTTAAGAGATCATCTAACTGCTAAGTCAGTTCACAGTTATGTCATACAAGGCTAATCTAACTATACTATAACTGCTAAGCTATTTATAGATTTAGGTGCTGTCTGGTTAGTCTTTGATGACATCACTATTGATGATATCATCGTTGGCAAAGTCTGAGCAGTTTTCTGACTTCTGACATCATCAGTTTCAAAGGTGTTGTCACTTCTATCTCTTACAAGATTAAGGCTGTCCTTAGTAGTGGTGGTTGTACAAGGATAACAGGTCTTGGTTCTCTTTTTTTTTGGTCTGCTGGCACATTTGCGAGGACTGGCCATTCTCATCTAGGGCGAGGGCTCTCAATGTCATGGCTGGGGGTTCAAACCTCTCAGAAATGATATTTTCTATAATCTGAGGCAATTTCTAGTAGTAATATCTGTCATGTGGATAGCTTGAGATTGGTTTCAATGATGTTGACTTTCTTGAGTTCAGATGAAGCATCCATCACTCTTCAACAGAGGTGACACAGATAGAGTGAACAGAGTTATTCAAATATGTTTTGCTTCTGCTAAGTAATGAGGTCTTGTATAATTGCAGTGTATCCTGATCTTAAGTTGATAAGTGCAGTTCGTGAACCTTTTGATGGATGGGATAGGGTTCTTCTTATCTTGGTTTGATTTTGGTACTTTCAGTTTCCTTTTGTAATAATATGGTACACCAAACTAGTTATAGCAGTTCAGAGTCAGTCTTATGGTTGTAGTACTTCTTCTAGTATTCTTGTATCTTGGTAGTGGGTTCTTATGCTTGCTGGCATATTTCATGTAACCAGATGATCTCTTCAGTAACTTGTTTTATAGTCTTACATGTGGTTTCCAAATTAGTTCTGAGGATGCCATGTGATTTTGGTGGCTTGGAGGTTGTATGCTTACATCTGTAGTGGGTGCCAATCCTCCAAAGCATGATCAATGGCAGCATTATCAGCTCTCCTCTCCTCCTCACTCTATAGGCCACTCCACTTCCTCTTTAACAATCTGAGAATATCTTATATACCATATATCAGATACCCATCAGCATTCAATATCCCCTCTCACCTCTGCTGAACTCTTTTTGCCTGAAGGGCCCTTGTGAGGAACTTAGAGGGCCTCTCTCCTTCCTCTAGTCCCTGCCAATGCAACTGTGCTGCCAGACTCTGCACCCATATCTCCTCCTTCTCTCTTACCACCAGTTGCAGCTCCTCAATCTCCTTCTATACCCACAACAATCTCCAGTCCTCTCCCCTCTCCAGGGCCAATAGTCCAGCCCCATCCTCCAGAAGCTGAGCCAGCTTAGTAGAAGTCCATGTCACCTATCACCTCTTCTGTCTGCCAGCTATCTTGCCAGTCTCTCCTCAGTAGACCCTAGCAGCCTCCTTTAGTTACATCCATCTGATATCCATGGGGGCCCCCTCCTGTACCCAACCCTCTACCCTCTGCTAAATATCTACAGCCTACTTATCCTACTGCCCTTTATCATCCAACAAAGAGGAATTTAGACACTAATGTCCAGGCCCATCCTCACTCCCCCCAAAATGTCCCTGTCTCAGCAACCTCCAATGATCAGACTATGGATACCATTCAACCTTCAGTGATTTCCAGATATCTAATCCCCAGCAATCTGCTGTCAAAACCCAGTTGATCCTCATCTCCAGACCCCTGGTTCAGTGCATATATATCCCCCTATTATCCCAAAATCTCCTGTCAGTATCCACTAATGCACTCAGTCTCTTTACTTCCTCTTATGCCTCCAGACCTCCACTCTTACCCTCAGCCCCTGCCCTCTATCAGTTCTATCTATCAAAACATCCCAGACCATATTGAAGTCCCTGCCAAGCATATCTACTCTAGTCTCTGTGAGGGCCCCACTCTCCTAGAGACCCTTCACCCAGTCCATACACTCCCCCCATATAGCAGAACAGTAGCAAGATTCTACTGTAACTGGCTCCCAATCTGCTTGAATCCACTCTCTCCAAACCAGCCTATCTCCCCAGCTCCTCACCTCTCATATCTCTTCTCTGCCCCTCTGGACCAGAATCCCCACCATGTCTTTCTGTAAGTACACAATCTCCAAGCTACCGAAATCACACATGACCTCTGAACAAATCTGGAAATCACCTGCAAGATCATGAAGCTGAGTCAAACTGAAGTCACAGTGCACAAAGCTGAGTCAATATGAAGTTATGGAATACAAGATTTATATATATACAGAATCTTACCAACTAGGACCAAATACATATATACTGACCACTGAGACATATCAAAACAGAGAACCAAAACAAATAACAACTACAATTTTTGAACATATACAAATATGACCACTGAGATCTACAACCGCATTTGTGCTGATATTTGGAATACTATTGTCAACTGAGCTAGCTCAGATAGCCCCTCACTAGTATAAATACCCCCTCCCCCAGACCTCAGAATCTAAGACTCAAATACACAAGAACACTTCCCCACAATATCCCTTTACACAACTACTCCTAGTATAGCAATATCATGAATAGCAAATAAATCTATTTAATAACCCACAAACCACTCTTAAGTAAATCTGCTCCCTATTAGGTCCCACTCCTAACCCTATCACAAAATTTCCTAATTGGGTATTGTCTGCAGTGATATGCCAATTCAACTAAGCTGGCTTTAGTTTCTTGAACTTTCTGAAATATGGAAAATCCTGAACATTCAGAACTAGTCTGAAAAAAAAACTTTGGTTGAGATATTAATCTGATCTTGAAATCAATAAGTATAAAGGATATACTTCATATAAAATTGATTTTGACTATAAGAAAATGGTCTTTCAGAATATCCAGAACTTCCAGAAAACCCTTTCAGAACTACATAATAGTTACTCTAAAAAGCAACCCTCTTACACTTTCTATATAGCCTCTCCTCTCTATTCCTTAGTCCACTCTAGTCTATCTAGATCATCCTTATACCTGATATCCTGCAAAAGAAAAAGATCAGCCTTCAGTTCCTTCAGTCAAGCAAAAATGTTCTGATGCTAAAATGAACCCTGTAACCTATTCATATTGAGAGAAAAAATATTGGTTGACTATTCATAAGAAATATTGTGAAATTGAAAGCATATCCTCTACTGCTCTATATTTCTCACCTCTCTTACCAAGTCTAGATTGTGTTCAGCAGACACTGCCTCCTCTTCAGCCCTCTTAGTCTCTAATCCCTTCAGTAGCTCAGCCATTTCTCCATCCTCCTTTTCCTCAAAATCCTCATAATACTCCAGGCAGGCCTCCTGCCAGAGCTACAAACTATGATACTTTTCCCAGTAGTAGGTGGCCTGCTCACCAGCAATACTTGCCAGTCTAGCCTTCCTCTCCTTGTCTACCTCATACCCTTCCTCCTCTAGGAAAACCACCAGTACCTCTATCCTTAATGCCTCCACCAATCACCATACAAGATCCTAGCCCAGTGCTCATCACTCATCACTCTCAGATCCACTTCTCCCAGTTCCTCAGCTACAAGGTTATTCATCATCTGGCATATCTACAGGAGATTCTCCACTTTCTTCCCCCCAGAGGTTATAGGCTATCCTCCACTCAGTATCAATATATCCTCCCCCACACTTGTAGCCTCATTCCACTCCTCCTCTAGGACATCTACTAGTTCCTCCTTACCAACTGCCACCACTTGTCCTCCTTTCTCTACCTCAGAAACCCCAAAGTGCACCTGCTGGGCACTACACATAGGTATATCCTCTGCCACTCAGTTCCTTATAGCCAGTCTCTACCTAATAAGAGGAGTAGGAGTAAGAGACTGCTCTCAGACTTTGAACATACCATTCTCATATAGATCATTGCTCAGTATCTTCCTGGTCTCCTCCAGATCTACCTCCATATTCTCCCCTTATCCCCCAGTCCAGACACTTGTCAAAGCTCTCTCAGTATCCTCACTACTATCAGCAGCTCTCATCTTCTTCACCTCCAGATTCACCAGCAACTCCCTCTGCTTTCTGTGATCTTGAGTCCTCTCTCACAGCCCCTTGTTAATACAGACTCACCTCCCACCAATAATCTCTAAGTGTGTCAACTCTACATACATCTTCTAAGTCTTTGCCCTCTGCTCTACTGCACCACTCAGCTCCTTCAGTACCTCTAACAGGTCCTCCTCCTCCTCACTTCCCTTTATCCTTGTTACCTTACATATATACAAAGGCTCCCCACATTATCACTAAAGGCCAATTATGTGCCTTATCAGTAGTCTCTCTTCCTACTAGTCAAATATGGATATCAATATCCTCTATTTAGAAGGTAGTCTCTTCTCAGACCCTAAACCCTATATCCACCACCTCTCTATACTCAGCTATGACCTCCTCAACTCTCCTCTTTATCTCTACAGCAGCCACTATAGGTACTCTCTTCACCAGGAGCTGTACCATCCTGGGATCCCATCTCAAGCACTATATCATTAGGATACATATCTCCTCAACCATCAACTCAGTCTTCAGTGCCTCCTTCAGTGACCCTGCCTCCTCAAAGCCCACCTCCACTCCTTTCAGGCCCTTCAGGAACTTAACAGATGCTGCACCTTCTATCTGCTTTGTAATTAGCCCCAGAACCATTTTTGCCATCACTGCCAAGCTCCTGAAGTATAGGTAACTGTGAATTCTAAGATTGACTTCTTGAGTAATAGTGCTACTACTAGTTCCATTATACTATCAGCCAGGTCACTAGGCCTTATGCCCTTCCTATAGCTCAGTCTTCTATCAGCAGTCTCATCTAGATTTTTTTCTAGATTGCCTGTCACACTCCCATCAGTAGTCACTCCCTTAGCTACTATACCACTAGCCCCACTACTCTAGCCCCCCAGAGGAGCTCTCTCTTGAAGCCTCTGCCCAGTAGTCTTCGCTATTGCCTTGCTCCCCCTCAGCCAACTCTCTAGCCCAGCTTCTGGCTGACCCCCCTTCACCTTCTCCACAAAGCTTGCTCTCCCTATCTCCTGACCTCCAGTACTGCTCTCTCCTCTATCACATCCTCCTACCAGCAGACCCCTCATACTTCCCCCCAAGCCAGGGCCCTTTCTTATATACTGTCAGTAGAATGCACCAGAGCCACCCTGCCCAGTATACACCTCAGAACACTTGTCAGTCACTATGATACTAGTATCTTTTCTCCAAAAACTATATTGTAAGTAGTGTCAGAAGGTTGTGTAATCTGAATATTACCAGAGAAAAATGTGTAGCCTTAATTTCTCATAAAGTCCAAGCCTCTATAGCTAAGTAACTCAACTCTACTAACTTTTACTATATAAGAACCAAGACCACCTTATACTACTGCTTTCAGAATTGTAAGGTCTGCTATATTCTCAAAGAAGAAGCAAGAGAAACCCTTCATCAATAATCTGACTCTAAACCAGAAGCAGGCCTAGCTACTACTCTATCTGAAACTGAGACTAATACTGAACCAAAATCAGATTTTGAATTAAGCCTATCTGAAATCCAATATATAACTAATTCTATCTACTTCAACACCAAACAAACCTAACTACATAGAGATCAAAGCCAGGAGGAGGAAGAGTATCTCAGTGAATTTGATCTCAGATATACTACTGAAGAAGATATACCTCTATCAGGACAAAATACATCTATACAGTAGCAGACAACTATCTATCGAGCCCTTACTCCAGACTTATAACTATTACTCTAGTAACTTACACAGACTCAAAGAATACTATCATACTCTATACCAGTATTTCAAGTTATACCAGTAATCTACTACCAGTAGTTCAACTATCTCCAGTAAATAACATAGCAAACTAACAGATTCTAGACCTCATAGCCCAGATATCCATAATAGTAGCAACCATTACTACCTTAGTCAAAAAAGCCAGACCAATAAAAAGTCTGAGCCTATCTATCTTCAATGGTACTGTACAGGAAGTCCAAAGCTTTATTAGTATAGTTGATACTAATTTTGAAGCCAACTAATGGACCAATGAGTAAGTTGCTGGCTGTTTTTTGATAAACAATCAAGACCACACTCTGGAATAACTCTTTGCTACCACTACAGCCTATGTCTGTTGAGTTGTTACATTCTTTTGAGGATCTGCCAAAGAATGGTGGCAAACTCTTCCTGAAAAATCCCTCACATAGGATACCCAACCCACAGTAGTTATCCAGAATATAGCAAATAATGCTCCTGGATATGAAAATCATCCTGGGGCCCCTGAACTCAAATAACTTATAATTGCTCAATATTGCAGTAAAACTCTGATTACCAAATCTCAAGTTAAACTCTGTAATCTCAAATTTAATATATATAATAAGAAGAAATTTAAAACCTTCTATACAAAACTTGAGTCACTTCTGAACACTATTGGCCTAGAATATATTACCAATGATAAAGCATGAAATGGTATAAGAGCAGACCATTTATTCAATATACTACCTAAATAGTTTATGAGAAAGATCTGAGAACAAGGATGCCCAGTTGGTTGTAATTACCAATAATGGTATCTGGCAAGAATTAAGACTATGGTCAAGTAAATTCTAACAGCTGGACCAATTCTGCCTTAAAGACAATTTAACAATAAGGAAAAAACTTGGACTAAGAAAGAAGAACCCAAGTATGAAGCATCTTAAGCTCTCTCTACATCCACCTCTTAGACACCCTGAAATCATGAACCCACCCAGCCAAGTATCTTTAAGAAACTCACTAAAGGAGAAAGAAACAAACTTTATAGAAGCAGAGCATACTTCTATTGCTGAAAGATAGGATATATGACTAGTATCTGCCCTAACTGAAAACCCTGAACAGCAATATGAGCAACTATTACTACTCTGTATCACCTTAACAATCTGACTACCAAAACACTAGACTTTATTAAGTTAAGGCCAACTGCTAAGGTTCCAACAAAAGAAAGTCAAAAAGCAGCTGGATATGACCTATATATAGCTGAAAAAACTATAGTTTCTAACTAAGAAGTCAAGCAAGTCTATATAGGAATCAGTATCTAAATCTCTGAAGGACATATTAGAAGGATATACTGTTGTAGCAGCCTAGTATTGAAAGAACTCTCAGTAGAAAGAGGAGTTATTGATGAAGATTATATAGGTAAAATCATTATTCTCATCCAAAACCATAGTTGGACACTCTTCAAGATATCTATCAGTTTCTATATTACTCAGATCCTATTTAAGAAAATTGAATCAATCCTGATAGTCAAGAAAGTCCCTGAACTACTGCCTACCATCTGAGGATCCAGAGGATTTGGCTTATCAAACAAGGCCTCTAGCTTAACCTACTATAAGTAAGGAAGAACAATTCTATAAGAAAATCAAAGATAGATTTGTACCAAGTGGCTGATGTCTCTATGGTATTGGAATGTTCTCAAATGATCAATAATTGCTTCTCTTGTATCAATGAACTGGCCCAAAGGAGAACTAATAGAAAAAAAGCTCTTATAACTGAAATCACTACTATTGGATCAGACAAACTGCTTATACTTCAAGCTTTTATCAACTGAGTATCTATCAAGATTATAATAGATAGTAGTGTCTCAGACAACTTCATCAATGAAGAAACAGCCAACAGACTCAAGGTCCTGACCTCTCTAGTATAATAGACTCAAGTAGTTACTATAGCTAATAGAATCTCTTATATCATTAGTAAGAAAGTCTGCAACTTATCCTTCTGAATTAACAACTATTGAATATATATTACTCTTCAGATTGTATTACTTTCTGATAATGAAATCATCCTTGAGACCCTATGGTTAAAACAAGAGAATCTCATAATTGATTAGATAAACCATTCTCTAACCATCAAGAAGAGATACTACAATTTCAAACTGTAAGGCAAAAAAGACCCATTCAGTTCTAGTAACCCTGAACTAAAGATCACTTACATCAATAAGTTATAACTTAAGAAATTGGCTAAGAAATGTCCTCTCTTTGCTATTTCTATCTGACTATCCAAAGAAGAACCTGAGAATCCTAAAGAAGACTTTTCCAAAGTTGACAGCTATATTAGACTCTTACTCTAGAAATTCTAAGACATATTCCTAAACTAAACTGCAAAACCACCTATACCTGTTATTATTAATAATCAGAAAGAATATAAAGTTGAACAAATCCTCAACAAATACAGCCACAAGAACCATCCAAATGATATAATAATACTGGATCAAATTAGAAGGCCTTAATGAGGATATCAAAAGCTAAAAAAGAGAGAGTTATAAGCATACAACCTCCAAGCCACCAAAATCACATATCACCCTCAGAACCAATTCAGAAACCACATACAAAATTATAAAACAAGTTACTAAAAAGATCACTTGGTTATATAAAATATACCAGTAAGTATGAGACTTACTACCAAGATACAAGAATATCAGAAGAAGTATTATAACCATAAGACTGACTCTGAACCCCTACTTATTAAGATAATCAGTCTTGATATATTGTACTATCATAAAAGGAAACTGAAGTACCAAACTCAAACCAAAATGAGAAGAACCTATCTCATCTACTAAAGATTCATGAACTATACTTATCAACTCAAGACCAAGATATATTATAACTATATAAGACCTTATTACTTAGCAAAAGCAAAATATATTTGAACAACTCTGTTTACTCTATCTGTATTACCTTTATTGAAGAATGACAGATGCTTCATCTGAACTCAAGAAAGCTGATATTGTCAAAACTAATCTCAAGTCTATCTATATAACAGATATTACTACTAGAAATTATCTCAGATTATAGAAAATATCATTTCTGAGAGGTTCAAACTCCCAGTCATGACAATGGAAGCCCTTGCCCTAGACAAGGATGGTCAGTCCTCACAAATGTACCAACAGTCTAAAAAAAAAAACGAACTAAGACCTATTATTCTTGTACAACTACTACCACTGAGCGCTCCTTTCTCTGCTACCTTACCAGTCACAAGGTTTGGTAGGCAATCTTCCGAGTCCCCTTTCCTCTTTTATTACCCCCTCTACCTTGGGTTGGTTTGCTGTGCCTATATGGGCATGGTGGGAGGAGGGCAATAGTGATGAGTTGCCACTTTATTGGTGTCGGATCGGTGTCTTCTCCACTTTTTTGCAGTTTCTGGTGTCTTCAGCTGCATCTGGAGTGCATCTATTTTGGTGCAGTGCCTTCTTCCTTTTGCCATTACCAACAAGGTACTGTCTCAGTATATCTTGGGCTACGTAGGGAGTCAGCTGACCTTGGGCATCAAGTGCTCAGTGTAGGTTATCTGCAGGTCCTCAGTGCCTGTGGTGGGGCCCTCTGGCTTTGGCGAGCTTCCCGGCAAGCATGGTTCTGACATAGGTGACTGCTTTTCGGGTAATGTTGGGATGGGAGGGGAGATGGCCATCACAGATAGGAGGAAGGGCAATTATGGTGAACCAGTGGGATGCCAGGCTGGGGGTAGTCATTGGGGCTGGGGCAGACAATATTTTGGTGGGGCCTTTCGATTGGCTGGTGGGGGTGGGGTGGTGCAGGGGCCAGCATCCTGGCTATACCCAACTGGAACCGGGAGCTGACGCAGCAATGCGATTGAGGCCTGCAGGCTTGGGGAGTGGGATCTTCCTCATTTGGCAGTACCCAACTGGAACTGGGAGCTGACACAGCAATGTGATCAAGGCCCGCAGGCTCGGGGAGTGGGAGTGGGGTCTCTTCAGACCCTAGCCCATGTGTAAGTCCTTTGAGGAAGGTGCTGCATGTAAGTCCTTTACTCACCCGCTTTGAATTCACTTTACTCTCTGTTGGTTGGTTGGGGGGTTTTTTCTTTGCCTCAGGCTTTCTTTTAGGGTTCAGGGGGCTATTCTTTATTCAGTCCTAGTGCTGCTAGATCTGACGCATAGGTGTGCTCTCATGTGTAAATGATGATCCAGCCCTGGTGAGCAGACAAGTCTAGTCTATGTTGTGGGGGTCGATGTAGCCAGTGTTTGACAGGCATAGCTAGAGCGGTGGGACTGCTGGACAATTTAGTAGCCTAGGTTAATGGGGGGATATTGTTTGGTGGGTGGTGGGGGAGGGTTTTGGCCTATATAGTCTAGGTTCCTTTCCAATAAAAATCCGTAGGACTATGAGTCCGTTAAAAAAAAAAAAAAAAAAAAAAAACTACTACCACTGAGAACAGCTTTAATTTACAAGAGATAGAGGTGATAATATCTTTGAAATTAATGATATTAGAAGTCAGAAAACTACTCAGACTTTACCAGAGATGATGTCATTAACAGTGATATCATTAAAGACTACTTAAATAGTATCTAAATTTATAGATAGTCTAGCAGTCATTAGTATAGTTAGATTAGTATTATATGATATGACTATAAACTAACTCAGCAGTCAGATGATCTCTTGATATATCAGTTCACACTTATACTATGTGATCATATTCCAACTCAGCAAGGTACTAAGTGTTATATCCATATTTAACCTAGTCCAGATAGCCTTCTATTAGTATAAATACCCTCTTCTCTAGACCTCAGAATCTGAGACTTAAACAGACAAGAATAATTCTGAACACTTTCCTACAATATCTCTTCACACAACTACTCTTAGTATAGTAATATTATGAATAGTGAATAAATCTATTTAATAATCTACAAACTACTCTTAAGTAAATCTGCACTCTTTTTTTTTTTTTTTTTTTTTATAGTCACTTAGACTCCATCCTTTATTAGTACCAGTCTATGAATAAGTATACATCATCACTACCCACTACCTAATTCCCCACTACCCAATTCCCATAGGTGGACCCCTCCCCACCTCCTTACAAATAAAAATCACCCTTTCACCTACTACTCCAACTCTCCCTCCACTCTGCTCATAAATTTTCTCCACTAAGCAGTGCCTCTGACCACCCTGCAGCCCCCAACCAAGCCACCAGCCTGTTAAGATGTCTTCCATAAGCCTATGCCATTGTAGCAACTGGTCCCCCAAGCCCTGTCCCCTCCCATCCTCAAAAACAAATAGCCAGTGACTGGCCAGCCCCACCCAAATAGCCAAAGCCCAACCCAAGGTAAGCCACTCCTTCCCTATCCCCCCTACCAATCTATCCCTCAAG
>RBNI01000823.1:0-26686 GCA_003990745.1 Jimgerdemannia flammicorona | reverse complement strand
ATTGTGCGAAACACTGGAGAGTTGTAAAGAATGTCTGAAACAATAATGGTGAAAATTTGGATATCAATAGCATGTAAAATGTATGCACTAAAAAAAAAAAAAGATTTATATACTGAAAAGGGTCAAAAGTGTACCAATGGATAATTTAACTTAAAATGGTTATATTAATATCCATAATCATCCAAATAAAATAAAATATACACTATTCAAAAGCTCAGACACTAGTCTATTAATGGTTAAAATTCTGATTTAAAATATTTTATATTGGGATTATAATATAACTAAATATTAATAAAAACTGAACATTGGTACACTTTTGGCTGTCACTGTATTACATATTTCAGAGGATATATAATAAGTATATATATGAGTCTACTTCACAATATTTGAACCCATTATCTTCTATAAGATAGTCATCAATCTTTTAGTTCTATAGTCTCACTACTTACTTTATACTATAAAGATCTTTATATAGTCTATATACTAACTCTTTCTTATTATTATAGAGTTTGTATCATTAATTAACATATAGTTCGGTATCTATATCACTATTCAGAAAAGCTGTCTTAATGTCCATTTGATAGATTTTATAGTTATACTTAGCTCTGATCATAATAAGTATACTGTAAGTAAAGTAAGCTTAAATACTGAAAAAAATATCTCATCATAATCAACTCCAAAGTCTTATAAGTATCTCTTTGCCACAAATCAGATCTTATATCACTCTATATTACTGTTACTATCATGCTTGATTTTATATACCTATCAGGATCCTATAGCTTTTCAATTTACTAAAAGAGGGACTAAATCTCATATATTGTTTTTGATAAATAAACTATACTCCTCATCTATAGTCTTTTTCTACTTCTTTTTATTATTTGAGTGAATGGCTTTATTATAGTTTGCTGACTCACTAGTCATTGTTATGTAAACATACTTACAGATATAGTTTATATAATATTGCTTATAATAGAATATCTTAGGTAGGTTCTAGTAATCTCCTAAATCCACTTATACTTATCTATTCTAGACTTGTACTTTTTCTTACCTTTCAGAGAGATATTCTCTTCCTCTTCATTATCCATAATCTCTATAATTCTTGATTTAGGAAATTTTATAGGTAGTTACATTATTGATCTCATAGATATGGATTATAATACTAGAGTCTCAATCATTAGTATAGTTATACTCACCATTGGTATAGTTCCACTTACCATTAGTGGACTGATTATAGGTATAGGAATTTCTATACAAATTTTCCATTCCTTTGCTCTCTCCTTAAATTGAACATTGTGAGAGATAACTATATCACACTTTTGTGAATTCTATAGTCTATATACTACTCTGTCATATCTAAGAAATATATGCTTATCTATCTTAGACTCTAATTTGCCTCTATTATCACCTTTATCCAAGATATAAGTCTTGCTTCCAAATGTCTTTAGGTGTGAGATGTTGGGCTTAGATCTACTTCATAATTCTTCAGGGATAAGATTATCATCTTTGGATTACTCATCACTATATTCCTTACTTAGAGCTTGAGAGATATATCAGTTATATATATATATTACTATATTCAATACTTCTACCTAAAAGAATTGTGATAGATCAGTCACATTCATCATTATTTGGGCCATCTCTATAATTGTTTAGTTAAACTGCTCCACTATACCATTTTGTTAGAAAGTATAAGATACTGTCCTATTGTACCATATTCTATACTCTTTTAAGAAATGTTTAAAAGTCTTATTCACATATTCTGTTCTATTATCAAAGTATAGTATTTTTATTCAACATTTTATTTCATTCTCTATACTTGCCTTAAATTTCTTGAATTTTTAAATGCCTCACTCTTTACTGAAAGGAAGTATATATAGACTTTATAAGCATAGTTATCAATAAAGGTGATGAAGTATCTCATCCTGGAGTATGATGATATATATATATGAGATTGAGTATACTGTTTACTCATTTTATCTATTCTTAAAAGGATCTCTAGGAAGCCTTATTCACTATGTAATTATTGCAGAAGAAATTCAGAGATATATAGTTTGGCAATCCTCTTACTAAACTATTCTTCATCATCTATTTCAGCTTGACAGCCAATATGTCCTAAGCATTTATGCTATACATATATACCAGATATTAGTTTCCATTATAGAATATGCTGATGTATCATTTGATATATCATCAATTGTATATAGATTCTCTCTTTTCAATATATATATTAGTTCTTTATTATTCTTTAGATCAATTACTATTATATTATTTAGATATATATTTACTCCTTTATCTTCTTGAGCCATTATCTGTTCTATTGAGAAGAGATTTTTGCTGATATCTAGAGCATATAGTATGTCAACAAAAGTGCCTGAGAGTTTGTCAACTTTTCCATATAGATGTATACTGATATTGCCTTTGTCCAGAGTATAGATCTCATTATTATCACCTAGTTTGATAAGTACAGAATACTTAAATTTCTCATATATAGAGAACTACTCATAATATGCTATCATATATTGTATTATACTGAAATCTATAAGTCAGATCTTCTTGCTATATACATTGGTACTACTTAGTATATTGCTTACATTGGTACTTATATTTATATTATTTTTCATTAATATAAAAGTATTTCTCACTTCTATATCTATATGTGGATAGGTCACCACCTCTGTAAAAAACATACCTTGACTATCTTCACTTTGACTACTTCTGCTTTAATTATTATTTATATCTACAATATTTACCTATCTATATTAATTACCCTTTTTCTTCTTTTTGAGATTATAATCTTATATACAATGCTCAGGCTTGTTGCAGTAGAAGTACTTACTGCTGAATTTATATAGCTCATTAACTGTTATACTACTGATTTTGTCCTCATTCTTTGCTTTGCTTACCTCCTTAGCCTTGATCATATGCTCTATAGAATGCTTTCTGATTATAGTCTTTGTTAATACTATTATTTTGTCTTGATTTCTTATTTAATAAGCTTATGATGATATATTTATAGTTCAATAACTTGTTGGATTCCTATATAGTGGAAATAACTATATTGTATACCTCAGGAAGGTCTTGTATAAGAGCCAAGACCTTACATATATTCTTCTCTGATGAGATATGCTAGTATAAAAAGAGAATTCATCTGATTTACCAAATCATTGACATAGTTGGTATATTCCTGAATACTCTCTCTGGACTTCTTCTAAAGAGTGAATAGTTATCTCTTTAGGTGAAATCTATTTGATATAGATACTTATTAGTGATGATTGTATAGAATTTCCCAGGCTTCATTTACTATTATAGCATTTATGATAAGTTTCATTTGTTTATTCAATAGAGTGAAGGTAATCTCTTTTAGTACTTTGTGATCCTTTATAATATCATATCTTATTGCTTGTGCCTGTAGCTTCTAATAGTTCTCTAGATTACATTCTTCTAATAGATTTCTCATATAGTATACTTATATAGTATAGTTCTTACTATCAAAGACAGAAATCATCCTTTTTGTCATTATAGCCACTGCTATCAGTATGACTATCAGAGTTACTATACTGATGCTGATACCTGCTCTACTTGTGTTACTTGGCAGACTTATACTTGGTGCTATACTTGAGCTTCCTGGGTTTGATATCTTCTTTATACATAGTGTAGTATATATTAAAGAGGTGTCTTATTATTCACTTTTGCTAGCAGGGCTTATAACCTTTGTTGTATACTTAGGGAATATGAAGAAAATAAAGAAAAGAAGGATGTTTATTTGATCATCTAAGTTATACACCTTTATGTATCTGATTGATGATATTATTTCACTATATCATAATTATATCAAGTTATATATAGAAATGGGATTTCAACAGAGAAGGGACTAATAGTTAAGAGTGTCAAGGTCAGAATCACCAGGTGTCTGAGATGAGACTTATATATATATAGTTTAGCTAATAGTTGAAGAAGTACTTATCTTAGAGAGATAGAATATAAAGAAGTTGATCTTGGTTGAAATAGCTAAATATAGAGAGATAGTTGACTTTAGTTTTATATTCTAGAAGAATATAAAGTTTTGGAATAGAATATATAAGATTATAGTGAGACTGAAAGAGTCAGAGATAATAAAGATAAAGAAGAATTTGTCAGAAGTAATCTATATTACTGAATAGAAGTATAAGGTCTAAAGAAGAAAAGAATCTAAATATAATATGAAGGAACTGAGGAGTTTGCAATATGTCTTTCTCTAGTACCACTCATGTTACACCAATTTCTAGTATATTTTTAACATACTTTTTCACAGTTTATTGAAGAAAGTAACTAAATATATAATAAATATAAAAGGTTCTAGAGGGTATACTAGAGTGAAAGATAGTAGAGTATTTAGTTTATAATATAGAAAGAGAGAGTATAGATTAGAAATGAACTCCTTTGGTCAGACTGGTGGTGATAGTGAGTCTGGTGAAGGAAAATAGATGAGTAAGAGGATAGAGAGAGAGAGACTAGTGAGCTTTATAGTAGTGGTAAGGTTAGAAGTAGGACAGGAAGAGCCAACAGCTAGATATAGATTAAGAAGGAGAAGGGGAAGACTAAAAGGACTGGTAGGACTCTATCTGGTATATAGAGGAAAGAGATTAAAAGGGCTATAACTAGGAATAGAGATAAGATTACTGATAGTATCATGATAGAAAATCTGGAAAAAAATATAAATCTAATTACTAATAAGGGTAGGAAGACTTCAGAGGGCTCAGGTCTAATATATAAAAGTAATCTATTGAATAGAGTGATGAAACTAGTGGTGGCTCTATTATTTAAGAAGTTAATTTTAGAGTTTATAGTTATATTAAGTTTCTAAGAACTAGTAGTAAAGATGAGAATAATCTTAGAGTTACTCAGTAATTAGTTGGGAAATATAGCCTTAGTGAAGTTCCTGAAGAGATTGAAGGGAGTAGAGATTAGGTTTATATCTAGTAGTAGTCTTGATAAAAGAGGTAATAATATATAGAAGAGATAGTATAGAGTACTGATAATAAGATGCCTAAGATAGAACTCCAGAGTGGTATATCTAATGATTAAGGAGGTCCCAATGATATCAATAGAAGAGATAAAGAGTAGAGTAGAAATAGTGATATAGAAATATAAAGATATTATGAATATCAGATTTTAGATATAAGAAGAGATAAAGTTCAGAACTAGGGAAGTAAAGATGAGATTGAGGTTAGTCAGAAAGAAGGCAATAGGGAAGACTAGAGATTGGTCTCAAATATTGAAGTAGAAAACTTTTAAGTATAAGATATCAAGAATAAAAGATTAAAAGAGGATGAGAAGAATCTATTTATAGTACTTTAGGAGTTAAATAAGATAGTTTAGTAGTAGTTAAAGTTATGAAAGACCTTTGAGAATATATAGAATAATAGTAGAAAAGATAAATAGCAAGAAGATGAAAATAGATAAGAAGGCATAGAAGAGGATATAGAAGAGATGTTTATAGAGAGAGCTATTGAAGAGCTATAGATAAGTCAGGAGGTATAATAGGGAAATTCTCTGAGTAGACTGGGAATTTAGAAACTTTTCAATATCTCTCAGTATACAAGAATTATTAGAGAGAATGAATTAGAGTTCTTTATTAATCTAGATGAGAAAGTAGAGGATGAGAAGCAGTAGCTGGCAACCTCAGATACTAGAGTAGAGGCTAATATAGAGATAGAGAATATGGTAATAAAGAGTATACAGAATATATAGTTTAGAGTAATAGATACTGAGCAAGGAGGTATTATTGTTAGAGTTGAGAAGAAGGAGCTAGGAGGAGTTAGCTAGCATTGAGATAGAAGATAGCATAATAGAGAAGATGAGACTAATAACTTTAGATGTAGAGTTGTATAGAAGAAGAGATATAAATATTAAAGATACTTAGAAATTTGACAGCAGATAAATTGATAGAGATAGATATCAGAATCCTTAATAAGAAGGTATAGAAGAGATATTTGTCTTAAGATAGCATTATAGATAAGTTGAGATTAGAGGTTCTAGTAGTTTTTCTAAAAGAGGAAAGTTATATAGTGGATGTAACTAAGAAGACTAAATTATTAAGTATGAGGCAGATAGTTGCTAAATATTAAGTAGTAAGGAATGAAGCTAAGATATGAAAAGATATCTATAAGAACTATAGAGAGGAGATGAAAAAAAAGACAAATATAGCTAATCAGAAAGTTCTAATAGAATTGGAGGCTAAGAAAATAGAAAAAGCTAAAGTAAAAACTGAATGTCAGATAGATCTATCAAGAATAGATATGAAATTATGAAAGGTTTGGAAAAGATATGCAATACTTTAAAAGTATTTTCTTATGAGTAATATAATATCTATTTTCTTAATAAATATTAATAGATTGTAGGATAGTATATAGTATTGGAATATTTTTGCTTAGCTGAAGGATTTGGAGACAGATCTTTTTTTACTTTAGGATATATAATGTGATAATGCTTTGAATAGACAGACTTAAACTAGAAAGTAGGGAAAGGAGGTAAAATAGTAAGAAAAGATTAGAATTCTGATATAAAAAGAAAAGAGTGAATTAAGAAATATTGGAGAATGAGAGAAATGATTACTGTATACTAGACTGGAATGGAGTCTTATAGCAGTTGAATCTTATTATTGCCCTATTGTTCAGAAAGTAAGAGTGGTTGGAGGAACTGTTGAAGAGTGATATACTGGCAGAGGTGTGGGGTAGACTTATTAAGTAGTAACTTTAATATAGTACAAAATACTATAGTAGATTAGTCTAGTATAGAGCTAAATATAGCCAATAGACTGCTGAGAGATAAATATTTGGAAGAAGCTGGAAGTAGTGTGGTATCTTTAGTCAGATTATTAAATAATACTAGGGCAGAGTAACTTTAGAGAGAGTGGAGATGAGTCTGAATATTAGCAGCTCTACTATACTCTTTTAGAGAATAGAGAGAGATATAAGAAATAGAGTAGAGATATAACTGTACTTATTGGTTAATAGAGAGAGAAGAAGCTTCTAGCTGGAGTCTATTAATTGAAGTTAAAAGAGACAACAAGGTCCTTCTGGAGAGAATTGGAGAGAGTGAAGAGTAGACTTAATAGAAAGAGGGTGGGATGAATCTTATAGTATTTGAAATAATTACTATTAAGGTTATCAGATTTATAAGAAAGGAAAAAGTAGGAGAACTAGTAAATAAAGAGAGTATAGATGGAAATAGAAGAACTTAAAGTGATCTTGTATCAGGAAGAGAAGGAGTATATTTAGATATTAGTGGTAAGATTGAGATAGTAGTGGCTAGAGGAGAGTGAGAGATCAATAAAGTATCTTTCTAGAATACTACATATATGAGAAGAGTATAGCAGTAATAAAAATAAATTATTAGAGAAAATAATACTATAGTGATTGGAGTCCAGAGAATCCTGGGCTTACTTAGAGATCAGTGAAAAACTTTGTAGAGTGAAGAGGAAGAAGAGGAGGATAGAGAGACCATTGAGGCATTTCTGAAAAATTAGAGTCCTCTCCAGATAGAGAGTATTGAGAACTGGAGTAACTAGTTAAAAAGAAAGATATTTTGAGTATTCTCTCTATTATGAAGCTAGAGATAGCTCTGGATGAGAATGGTCTGTCCTGGGACTTCTGAAAGAAAATAGTAATAGTTGAGAAAGTTCTTCAGAAAATAAGAAAAATATATAATATAATTATTGATTCTAATGAGTAGCTGGGAGGTTAAAAGGTGGAGCTAGTAGTATTGTTACGTATATAAAGATAAAGAGAGGAGGGAGAATTGAAAGAACTGAAGACTAATTATACTTCTGAATATAGACTTGTGGTAAGACTATAAATAGTAATCTAATAGATTCTTAATGAGAAGCAAAAGGGCTATATTAGTGAATAGTTGATTAAAGATGGTATAGTGTGGGTATATGGAATTATTGAAGAGGCAAGGGCTACTAGAGTAGATAGAAGACTAGTCTTCTTAAACATATGATAGAGTTTAGCAAATTTGGCTTAGGAAAGTCTTAGTAAGAATGGAAATATCAGATAGACTGAGTAGATCACTTATCTTTCTTCTGAAAAGGAGCAAGGCAGTAGTTATAGTGAATGGACATTAGGGTACTTTATTTTCTTTAGGATAAGAGATACCACAGGGAGACTTATTATTATCTATATTCTATATTCTATTACTGAAGCTATTGTTGAATAGAATAAGATAATAAGTTGATAGACTGATGATCCTGAGAGTGAATTAGAAAGTGGGGGTCTTTATAAATAATATAGTAGTGAGTCTGGAGTCTATTGAGGATGTGGCTGAACTTAAAAAGATAGTTGATTGATATAAATGATACTATGGATAGAAATAGAATTGATATAATTATAAGATAATAGTGCTAGAAAATAGAGTAGCTAAATGGAATATTATTAGTTCTATTATTCTCTTAGGAGAGACTATATATTACCTGAGAATATTCTTCTCAATATATGGGTCAGTGCTGCCTAAGGTCTAGTGAGAGAAAAAAGTAAAGATCTGGAGAGACTCTTTGGAGAGCTGGAAAGGATATTATATCTCTGGCAGACAGAGTGATAATTATGAATATTTGCTAGATATCAAAGTTATGATACTTAATATATCATTTGGACTTTCTGGCTTAAGTAGAAAAGAAATTATTAAGTTGACTTAGGATTAGATCTGGATAGATAAATAAAGCCAGATTAGTTAAGAGATATTATTATTACTAATAGAAAGAGAGAGAAAACTAGATCTGGTAGACTTTCCAAAGAAGCTATACTGTCTTTAAGCTTAGTAACTGAAGAGAACAGTAGAGTTGAAGAGAGGTAGATGAATTCCTTTAATGTTGAAGATATAAAGAACTCAATATATCTCCAGGAGTACTTCGGGAGATTTACTGGTAGTCATTAGAGAAGGGAGAAGTTAGGGGCTATAATATTAGAATTTTTGATATAGAGTAATTAAAGATACTCATTGGATTGATCTCTATTGAGAAGACAATATAGGGACTGAACAGTGATATCTAGAGATATAGTAGTAATATATATAAGCTACTGTTGGAGAGCTCATCAGTAATTGAATTTTATATAAGGATAGAGATGGAGAGTTAAGTATAGATCAGAATCTGTGGCCAGAGAGTTGATAGTATATAGAGATTGATAAAGAGTAAAATTGAATTAGACTATAGATCTAGAGGACAGAATGAGGAAGTAGATTCCCTCCAAGTTTTGGGTGATCTGATAGAGATTACTGAGATGGAATATTATATTGAATTTCAGATCAAAGTACTTAATTATAGATAGAACATTTGTATACAAGAAATATATGAGAGTTAAATAAGTGAAAGAGGAAATGCAGACTCCAGAACACTGGTTAAAAGAGTGTTAAGTTCTTAGTTGTTATTGGAAAAAGATAGAAAGATATTTGGATAGAGACTTTGGAGAATAAGAAATTAGATATTGAAATATATTAAGATAGTATATACTGACTGACAAAGGAGTATCTGTTAAACTAGGAATAAAAGAGGAGGAAGTTGAAAACTATTTAGAGAAATAGTAAATATAAGAGATTTCAGATCTTTGAGAGTATATTATATATATATATAATCATACTAAAGAAGGTATATGACAGTCCTCTCTCTGGTACCTCTTGGGTTATATAACTTTTGGAAAGCAACTACAACATCATTTTTGAAGAAAAGAGACTAGCAATATGGCAACTGACAGGCAATCTGAGATACATACTAGGCAGGGTGGCCTGAACATGTTCAACTGGCAGCAAGTGGGGAGAGGCCCAGGCCTGGGGGGAGGTATGAGGGGGCTGCTGGCAGGTGGACAAGGTAGGGAAGGAGGCGGTAGTGGAGGACAGAGATCTGAGAGGGCGAGCTTTGCTGAGATGGTGAAGGAGAGAAGGCAGATGATGGGGCTGGAGGGTTGGTTGAGGAAAGGCAAGGAAACAGAGAAGATAACAGTACATGGGGGAGTAGCCCTTGGCAGAGGGGACAGTGGGGCTAGAGGTGTAGTGGCTGGGGGGGGTGTGATGGCTGATGGAGGCAGGACTGCTAATCTGGAAAAAAATCCAGATGTGACTGTAGATGGTGGGGCTGAGCAACTAGGCTCTGGGAGACAAGGAGATTTGGTAGATGGTGTGATGGGCCTGGCAGTAGCACCGTTACTCAAGAAATCAATCTTGGCATTCGCAGTGACACTATGCTTCCAGGGCCCAGCAGTGATGGCAAAAATAGTACTAGGGCTAATTGCTAAGCAGGTGGCTGGAGCGGTGTCTGTAAAGTTTTTGAAGGGACTAAAGGAAGTGGAGGTGGGCTTTGAGGAGGCTGAGCCTTTGGAGGAAGTGTTGAAGATTGGATTGATAGTTGGGAAGGTGTGTGTTCCAATAGTGTAATGTCTGAAATGGGATCCCAGAGTGGTCCAACTGCTGGTGAAAGAGGTGCCCATGGTGATGGCAATGGAGACAAGGAAGAGAGTTGAGGAGGTCATGGCAGAGTATAGAGAGGTGGTGGATATTGGATTCAGGGTCTGGAAGGGGACCTCACTTAGGACTGGAGATGTGGATATGAGGATTCAGCTGGCAGGAAAGGAGGTCACTGGGAAGGTGAGGGACTGGCCTTCCAGTATGGTCTGGGGGGCAATCATGTGCAAGGTGATGAGGGTGAAGGGGAGTGAGGAGGAGGAAGAGGACCTATTGGAAGTACTGGAAGAGTTGAGTGGTGTGGTGGAATGGCAGGTGAAGGCTTGGAGGGCCTTTGAGGAGGCGATACACTTGGAGGTGGTGGATGGGAAGAGGATTTGAGTGAGCAAAGAGCAGTGGGAATAAGCTCAGAGATGTAAGAGACAGAGGGAACTGCTGGCAAAGATGAAGAGTGGGCCTCAGAAGGATACGAGCAGGATGGTGGACACAGGGGGGGCCAATGTGAGTGTCTGGGTAGGTGAGGGAAGTAGGAGTGCTGGGAAGAGGACTGGCAAGAACAGAGAGGTGAATGGTAAGGACCTGTATGTGGATGGTATGCTGGAGGTTTGGGATGAGATATGGGAGGACTCCCCTACTCCTACTCTCCTTATCAGGTGGGGCCCAGCTTCCCAAAGTAGGGTGGTGGAGGATGTGCCGATGCAAGTGCAATTTGGAGTCCCGGAGGCAGCAAAAGGGGAACAAATGGTGGTGGTCAGTGAGGAGGAACTGGTGGACATCCCAGAAGAGTGGGATGAGACTGCGAGTGCTGAGGCTGACACCACAATGCTGGATGGTGGGAGGCCAGCAACCCCTGGAGAAAAGGAAGTGGGGAACCTACTTTGGATGTGCAGGATGATGAACAACCTGGTGGCCAAGAAGCTGGGAGAGGTGGATTTGAGGGTAATGAGCAATGAGCATTGGGTAAGGATCCTGCAGGGGGAGGGGATGGTGATGGGATTGAAGGCAGAAATTCTTACAGTATATCTGGAGAAGGAGGGCTATGAGATAAATAAGGAGTGGGAGGCAGAGATGGTGGGAGTCGCAGGAGAGAGGGCTGAATACTACTGGACCAAGCATCATGGACTGCAGCTCTGGCAGGAAGCCTGTCTGGAGTACTGAGAGGAATTCGAGGAGAAGGCAGATGGGGAGATGAATGAGCTGTTGGCTGGACTAGAGGCTCAGAGGGCTGAAGAGGAGGTGGTGACCATGGAACATAATCTGGACTTGGCACAGGAGGAGATGAATATGGAGCAGTAGAGAAAGCTTGATAACATACTATTTTTCAATATGAATAGTACAACCAATATTTTTTCTTTGAACATGAATGGGTTGTGGGGTATTTATCGATGTAAGAACATTTTTACTTGGCTGAAGGGGTTGGAGGCTGATCTCTTCCTCTTGCAGGATGTCAGGTGTAAGGATGACTTGGATAGACTGGAATAGACGAAGGAGTGGGGAGGTGAGGCAGTCTGGAAGGGCAAGGTTGGGATTCTGGTGTGGAAAGGCAGAGGGGAGATAAGGGATATATGAAGCTAGGGAGATAGATTGGTCTGGGGAGAGTGGATACGCACAGGTTGGGAGCCAGTCATGGTGGGCTCCTGTTACTACCCTACTATATGGGGTGAGTGTGTGAATTGGGTGAAGGGCCTCCAGGAGAGTGGAATTCTTGTAGAGGTTGGGGTGGATGTGCTCAGGGGGGACTTCAATATAGTCAGAGATGTGTTGAGAGATAGAACTGATGGAGGACAAGGAGCTGAGAATTGGAGTGGAGGTCTGGGGGCATGGGAGGAAGTAGAAAGACTGAGTGTACTGGTGGATGCAGGTAGAGAATGTTGGGGGGATAGGAGGGTGTACATGCACTGGGCCGGGGGCCTGGGGATGAGGATTGATTGGATTCTGACAGCCAGCTGCTGGGGCTTGGATGTTTGGAAGTTGCTGGAGGTGGAATAGTGTCCTTGGTTGGATCATTGAGGGCTTTTAGGGCAGGGACATTTTGGGGGAAGTGGGGATGGGCCTGGACATTGGCATTTCAATTCCTCCTTACTAGAAGATAAGATCTGGTGGGATGAGTAGGCTGAAGACATTCAACTGTGAGTGGAGTACTGGAGGCAGGAAGGTGCCCCAGTTGCTATTTGGTGGATGAGGATGAAGGAGATGGCCAGGACCTTCTGGAGTGAGACTGGTAAGGAGGCTGGGAAACAGAGAAGGTGGTGGGTGTAGTGGGCTTCTAGTAGACTATCCAGACTCTTGAAAGACTGGGCAAGACTGGTGACATTGGAGGGGGAGGAGGACTGGAGATTGATAAGGATAAGAATAGAGGTGGTTGAACTACAACAGGTGCTGTGGAATGAGGAAGAGGCAAGGGTCCAGGGTCTGGTGGCATGGCTTTATTGGCAGGGGTTGGAGGAAGGAGAGCAGTCCTCAAAGTTTCTCGCAAGAGCCCTTCAGGCAAGAAGGGTACAACAAAGGTAGGAGGGGGTGCTCAATGCTAATGGTATATTGGTGCATGGTGTACAAGACATTCTTGGATCATTAAAGGAGCATTGGAGTGGATTGTAGAGTGAGGAGGAGAGTGGGGTAGATACTGAGGATATTGACCAAGTATTAGAGGATTGGCACCCTACACAAGCAGATGGGCTGGGTGACTTAGTATTGCTAGTGCAAGAGGAGGAGATCTATCAGGTTCTTGCTGCAATGATCTTGGGTATGGTGCCTGGGGAGGATGGTCTGCCCTGGGACTTCTGGAAAAAGATGGTGGGAGTCCCAAGAGTACTGAGAGAGATGACAGCACTGTGTGATTGGATTCTACAGACAGGGAGATGGGTGGGGGACCAGGATTTGGGGCTGGTGACATTGCTCTATAAGAATAAAGGAAGGTGAGAGGACTGGAAGAACTGGTGGCTGATTATGCTACTGGATATGGACAGAAAGTTGATTACCAAGGTGGTGGTCACAAGATTGCAAAAGGTGGCCCAGCAAGTTTTGGGTGATGAGCAGAGGGGCTTTGTGAGTGGCCAGCTCATCAGAGATGGCACAGCATAGGTTCATAGAGTTATTGAAGGGGTGTGAGCCAGTGGACTAGATGGACATCTGGTCTTTCTGGACCAAGAGAAGGCATATGACCGAGTGCGATGGGTCTGGCTGGTGAAAGTATTGGATAGGATTGGGGTCCTGCACCAGTTCAGGACTGCCATGGTCAGCCTATTGGAAGGAAGTAGGGCTGTGCTTATATGCAATGGACATGGAGGGGTAGCATTTCCCCTGGGTAGAGGGGTCCCCCAGAGGGACCCACTGTCACCCATTTTGTACACTCTTTCTCTGGAGTCCTTCATGGACAGAATCAGGTAGAAGATAGTGGGGCTCTCTATCTTTAGTATTGGGTGGAAAGTAGGGGCATTTGCAGATGACATGGTAGTTAGCCTGGGATCAATTGCAGATATAGAGAAGCTCAAGGAGACAGTAGAGTGGTATGAGGTGAACTCTGGGGCTAGACTTAATTAGTATAAGTGTGAAACAATGGTGTTAGGAAATAGTCTGGTGGGAGAGGAGATTATTGGTACCATTGTTCCTACTGGTGAGGCCGTATGGTACTTGGGTATTTATCTATCAGTATATGGGTCAGTTCTGCCCAGACTTTGGTGGGAGCAGTGGGTTGGTATCTGGGAGGAGGCCCTGCAGAGTTGGGGGGGCTGCCAATTGTCTCTGGCAGGACATGTTTCAATTCTGAACATCTATTGGCTGTCAAAGTTGTGGTATCTGGCTTATCATCTGGACTTCCCAGCTTGGGTGGTGAAGTGATTGATGAAGCTGGCCAAGGGGTGGATCTGAGCTGAAAGGCAGAGTCAGATCAGCTGGGAGGTCTTGTCCTTACTGGTGGTGAGTGGGGGACTTGGGCTGGTAGACTTTCTTAAGAGGCTGCACTGCTTGAGAGTGTGGTGGCTGAAGAGAGCAGTGAAGTTGAGAGGGGGTGGTTGGGTTCCCCTACTGCAGAAAGTCTGAGAGATGAGGTCCTCTCCAAGAGGTTCAACTGGGGATCTCCTAACACTTGTAGGCCTTCAGAACACTGAATAATTGCGATACAAAGGCTTCTGGTGGGGAGTGGTAGAGGGAGTGTGCCACATTAGAATTAGGTGGCAAGGAAATAAAGGGGAGACAGCTTGGGACCAAGTGATATAGAGATAGGACCAAGTATTACTGGGTGGTATTCCCTTAATTGAGTTTGACATTGGTGATGGGATTGAATGTCAATGAGGACTAGGCCAGGATCTGTGCCCTAGCAGTTGGCAAGGAGTAGGAATCAGCAAAGAGTAGGACTGGCATAGCATTTGGGCCTGGAGTGCCAAGGTGAGGAAGTGGCTGCTGCCAAAGTACTGGGTGGTCTGGTGGCAGATACTGAGGCAGAATGTCATGCTCAACTTCCACTCAGATCACCTTATCGAGGGAGGTTGCTTCGACTGTGAAGAGTGTTACAATGTAGGGCAGGAAGAGGGATATGTGCAGATGCCTGAACATTGGCTAGGAGAGTGTGAGGTACTTAGTACCTTTTGGCAGAACATTGGAGATCATTTGGGGGTAGTGCATAGGAGAGCTGGTATGCAGGGGTGATGGGAGAATTTAAGAGATAGATTAGAGAGGGGGGTGGGGAAGGAATGACTGATATTAGGCTGAGCTTTGGCTATTTGGGTGGGGATGGCCAGTCACTGGTTATTTGTTTTTGAGAATGAGAAGACACTTGGCTCAGAGGTCAGGCTGCTGAGGTGGTGTAGCCTTATGGTTGACACCTTGACAGGCTGGTAGCTTGGTTGGAGATTGCAGGGGGGTCAAAGGTGGCATTTGGTAGAGAAAATCTGTAGGCAGAGTGGGGGGAGGGTTAGAGTGGCAGGTGAGAAAGTGGTCTTTGTTCGTATAGGTGGGGGGAGTGGCACTCCTATGGGGATTGGGTAGTGGGAGGGTATCCTGTAAACTTATTAATAGATGGACAATAAATGGCAGAGTCCAAGTGACTTTAAAAAAAAAAAAAAAAAAAGGTATATGAGATATATATAAATGAGCTCTTCACTAGAGACTAATAGATTGTCCTGGGAATTTTGAAAGGAATTCTAAGTAGAGTTTAGAAGTTAGCTAGCTGAAATAATAAATAAAGTAATAAAGTATAGTACCTAGTTAAATAATAGTATCTTGGATTTAGTTTTATTGATTTATAAGAACAAAGATAACTGATAAGTCTGGCATAATTAGTAGCCTATAATACTCTTGAATATAGATTGTAAAATAGTATTAAAATATTAGTAAGATAATTTTAGCAGAAAATAGGACATATTATTGGAAGAGATTAGAGGAGCTTTATAATAGAAAACAGATCTGAGATAGTATAATATAAGTTCAGAATGTCTTAGAGAGTTGCAGAAGTCAACATATAGATAAAAGACTGATTTTTCTCAATTAAGAGAAGACATTTAACAGAGTACATTAGAGATACTTAAAGATAGTATTAGAGAAGGTGAACTTTAGTTACTTGGCAGAAAACTGACTAATGAGATTACTAAGAGGTGACCAGACTACTATCCTAATAAATGAATAGTATAGTAAAGAGTTTCAACTAGACAGGAGAGTATCTGAGGGAACTCATTGTCTCTATTGTTATATATTCTCTCACTGGAGCCCCTGCTTGATAGATTGTAATAATAAATATCTAGACTATACTTCAGTGAGATGGTTTGATAGTTGGGAGCTTTTACAAATGACACAGTGATTAGATTGAAAAGAATAGAGGATATTGACTTTATTTAAGAAGAAATTCAGCAATATAAGAAGAGGTCTGGAGTCAAACTAAATTGAGATAAATAGATATTTGAGAAGAATTAGGAGAGGACAGGAGATTTAGCAAAACAATTTCTAAAGATAATATAGTAAGATATCTAGAGATCTGGTTTTCTATCTATAGAACTATACTGAAAGAAAACTAGTAAAAAAGAATAGTAAAGAAATAGAAGATAGTGCTATAAGGATGGGCAGAAAGGAACTTCTCTCTAATAGGCCATATGATGATTCTAAATATTTATTAGCTATCAAAATTATAGTATCTTGACTATTATCTGAATTTTTCAGAATGAGTAGTAAGGAGACTACTGAAGACAATAGCTGGATAATTATAGAAAGAGAAGAGACTACAAGTGAGTTGGAAGATTTTGGTACTAAAAGTTAGAGATGGAGAATTGGGTCTTATTAATCCAAGATAGTATCTTAAAGTTCTTCAGAGATAGTAGGAAAAGTGAATAGTTGAACTAGGTAATAAGAAGTGGTGCAGACTAATAAGAGACAATTGGAGAATCTGATTCTACTCTAGAGAGAAGAATGGCTAAGATCTCCAGAGTATTCTCCAAGTTAAAATATGAGAGAACTATATTATAAGAAATTCTAATAGGGGATAGTAAAAGTATAGATTGATATAGGAATGAGAGGACTGGAGGAGACAGGATGGAAGAACTGAGAAATAGTAGATTGGAATATGAAGAACATTTGCCTAAGTAGGCAGAAGTTGTTAAAATATTCTTTAGAGAATATAATAGAGTAGCTAAGAATTAATTCTCTAGAGAAGTAGCCTATAGGATAGTAGAAGGCAGAGCTTAGAGAGGAGTGGAGCTGGCTAGATTAAGAAAATATGATGTTTTATATCTTTTAAGTATTGAGTAGTATAGTAATAGTTCTTAAGATAAAATATAATATTAGTATATAGAATAGATTGAATATATAAGGAGGGTCAAAGAGAGTATAAATAATAGCTCCTTTCTCTACTACCTTATCAGTTACAAGGTTTGGTAGGCAATCTTCCAAGTTCCCTTTCTCCTATTATTACCCTCTCTACCTTGGATTGGTTTGCTGTGTCTATAAGGGTATGATGGATAGAGAGTAGTGGTAATGAGTTACCCTTTTCTCAGTATCAGATCACTGTCTTCTCTACATTTTCACAGTTTCTGGTACCTTCAGCTATATCTGGGATATATCCATTTTGGTGTGGCACCTTCTTCCTTTTGCCATTACCAATAAGGAGTCATCTTGGTATATCATGGATTATATAGAGAGTCAGCTAACCTTAGATATCAAGTACTCAGTATAGGTTACCTGTAGGTCCTTGGTGTCTGTAGTGGGGCCCTCTAGTATTGGCAAGCTTTCTGGCAAGTACAGTTCTGACATAAGTAACTGTTTTTTAAGTGTTGAGAGAGGAGATGACTATCACAGATAGGAGGAAGAGCAATTATGGTGGACCAGTCAGATGCCAGACTGGGGGTAGTCATTAGAGCTGAGGCAGGTATTGCTTTGGTGGGGCCTTTTGATTGGTGCAGAGCAGTTAGGTAGTAGGTGTCACTCTTGACTTCTTTTGGCAATATATGAGATTGGGTCCTAGTCATTGAGAGGAGTTAGGGGCCTAAGGCTACCCATTTCAGACATCTTGACTGCACTCAACTGAAACCAAGAGCTGACATAGCAATGTGATTGAGGTCTGCAGGCTTGAGTAGTAGGGTATTGGGGGTCTCCTCCCACCTTACATATAAGTCCTCTACTTACCTCATCTGAGAGAACCAGGCCCTACCCACTATGATGTACTTTGATGAGAGTTTTTTCTTTATCTATCATTCTTCTTGGAGTGGCAGAGGCTATTCTATTCAGCTCAAATATGACCTTGTATATATATTGGAGTTTCAGGCATGTGCTTTCAGTCATTAGCATATGGCTGAGTTCTCTCTAGTGATAGGGAGAGCATGGTGTACAGAATGAGGTATGGGCCACTATAAGTCCTACTGCACCTGGCATAGTCAAGCTGCTAGACAATAGCTAGCCTAAGTTAATAAGGGAGCAGTGTTTGATGGGTAGTGGGAGAGGGTTTTGGCCTATATAGTCTAGGTTCCCTTCCAATAAAAATCTGTGGGACTCTGAGTTTATAAAATAAAAAAAAAAAAAAAAAAAAAAAAAAAAAAGAGAGTATGAATAGTGTGAGGAGCTGAGAGATACCCACACTCAGATCCTAAAATATATCTTGATGAATTGTCAAGATGTAGAAGGATACTGGTATCAGTTGGAAGAAATATAGAAAGATAGAAGCTAGTAAGTAGAAAAGACAGTAGGTACTATAATATAAAGAAGATTAATTGATAGTATTGATAATATATAAGGTAGACTAGAAAGGATTATTGGATTATGGGCATTAATGGCAATATACTAGAGGTAGATATTTGAAGATGATCAGTAGATAGATATTAGAGATCTAATTAATAAATAGAAAAAATTACTAAGAGAGACTATATAAAATTAGTTATATTAAAAAGAGAGAATGGCAAGATGATACCAAGGAAGATGGTAAAAATAACACTAGCTAGTTAAGAAAGACTGATACTAAGAGAAGATAGAGTATAGTAGAAGGAAGGTATTGAATAGATTAGAGATCTAGTGATGATAATATAGAAAGAAAAAGTATATTTATAGAAATTCATAGTATAGATAAGTTATATATATATAGTACTCTGAATGAATTGATCTAGATCAGATTCAAATCAGATTCTAGTTGATCTAGATCAACTTAGATAGAAAATGAGCTGATCTAAATCAATTTGAATCAAATATTATTTTGATAGACAATAAAATATTTATATCAATAACTTGATGAATAATTATCCAAATTTGATAACCTTGATATCATTTGAAAGCCTTTAATAAGCCTTTATAATGATATAAAGAAAATAAAATCAGATTATATTGCTAAGATATTAAGAAAACCATCCTTTTGACCAAAATCAGCAAGACAAATTATTTCTAAAATCAATAAATCAGATGTTTTTCTTGATAACTTGGCAATATATGATATAATTTTAATGTTCTTGATATTATTAGAAAGGCCTTATTAAGAACTTTGAAATAATACTAAGGTTATCAAATCTGGATGATTATTCATCAAGTTATTAATATGAATATTTAATTATCTATTAAAATAATTTTTGATTTGAATTAATCCAGATTCAGATTCAATCCAAATTTAATCCAAATCTAATCTGGATTGAATTGACTCATTTGGAGTACTAGTTATATATATAACTCAGTATCAAGTGAATAAATCTCAGGTTAAATAATAATAATAATAATAATAATAATAAGTAATAAAAATTTTTCTAATAGTTAAAAAACAGCATATAGATATTATTATACTTTAGAATATAAGGATGCAGAAACAGGATCAAGTAGAATAGCAGGCTCAGTAAAATCTATCTGGTGTTTGGAAAGGTCATACTATAGTTTTGAGTAGATCTTAGAATATTTATATAAAGGAGAATTAGGAGATAGATACTTCAAGAATATATAGTTATATAGTTTCCAAAAGGGATATATTTCAGTATAATGTGGTTTCTATTTATATCTCAGCAAAGTAGGAGAAAAGATCTGACTTTCTGATAACTTTGATAGTAGCTCTACTAATAAGTATAGTATAACAAACCAAGATGTACCACCTGAATTATACCTTAGCTAGATGATACAAGTAATTAGCCAAAATGATATGAATACATAGCATAGTAACTGGCAACCATTGCTGTGGAAACTGTATAATTAGCCAGATATACTATAAAGGGTCTATTTATCTATACAGACTCTATATACCTGCTATAAGTAACAAATCTATAGTTAGCCACATAGTAATCAGATAGCAACCACAACTGTATAAATTACCCCAGAGATAAGAGTGAATAAACCTCAGTCTGAAGTTGAATACAAACTAAAGTAAAAGTCAATTGTCTGGTACACTTAGGAGAAATGCCTGCCAAAAGCCACTTGATCCAGAAAGAATTGCAATACTTAGGAGATACACCTGCCAACAAGCCACTGCCAAGAAGTTGTGAGCTTGGTTCTCTTCTCTACCACTCCAGTCTACTTTCCAATATAAAGAATGAGTTCATTTTTGGTTCGCTTGCCAGATAAGCCTGAAGATTTGCCACCCAAGTTCAAGGAAGAACTTTGCTGCCATTTCCCAATTAAAGCTACCAATTCAGAAAGAATCCATACCATTGTATTCCCAGAAGAGCCACTGATTCAGAAAGAATCCATATCAGTAGTATTCCCAGTTGAAGCTGCCGATTCAGATGAATCCGCACTACTCAAGTATTATTCTCAGAAGAGTCTGATTCATGACATCCAAGTTATTTATTGTTCCCAGTAAGCCAGTACAGAAGAAACCATTGCCAATATTATTCCCAGTAAGAAGAATCCATACCATACAATTTCCAGTAAGCCAAATTAAGATATTCATCAGAAATTGTATACTTTTGGAGATTATTGTATACACAGAGATCATTGCACTATACAAGAGATTGCCATACAGAAATCATATACTTTTGGAGATCATTGTATACACAGAGATCATTGCACTACACAAGAGATTGCCATACAGAAATCATATACTTTTGGAGACTGCTGTCACTCAGGAAGAAAACCACTTGCACTACATATGAAATTCTACCAATTCCCAGTTGACCTAAGAAGGAAACCCATTCACAAACTGCTGCTATACTCAGGGAACTATCCCAATAAGGAAATCTACATAAATTGACTGCCACATGAATAGAGGGACTACTACTGTATCCAGATTGACTATTATACCACTAAACACCAAGGACCTCAGGAATTTTAGAACATTTTGTTGCTTTTGACAAAGTAACTGGGGGCTCAAGCCAAACTACATCAACCCCCAATCTTGTAATTTGTCTCCATTGAGCCAGGCACATTATATTTAGGGGCTCAACTGGGAAGATTTCAAAATCAATGTGACTTTTCAGCTCACAAGAACCCATAGTCAAACTGGATATATTTGATACAACACCAATCTCTGCTACTACAGGAGAACCAGTTATTACCAGCATCTGAATAGAAAGAGAAGTAATCACATCAAGACTCACCAACTATCCAGTATCAGAAGGATCTCAACCAGAAGGCAGTACAGCCCAAAATCCTCAACCAGATCAACCAGACAATATAGGCAGCCCTGCTAGAGATTTGAAGAACTTGCATATGAACTAGAAGATCTTATCATACAAACCTGAGACCTTACAGCCAGATGCCCCATACCAGTTCCATCAATCTCACCAATAGAACTTTTACCACAACTTCTTGCAGAGTTGGAAGTAGCTCCTATAAGAATATCTAGGTTCATTTCACTTCATCCAAGGACCAGAACACCATCCTCAAGATACCCAAGTATCTCTATTTCCAGTGATAGCTCAGAAAGTAAATCAGAATCAGAATCTGAACCAGAATCAGAATTAGAAGATAGTGATGATGAAATGGCCACCTCATTGCCAACCTTTGCAGGATACTCAGAAGAAGACCCCAGAGAGTTCCTTGATTGAATCAAGGGAATCGCAGCCTTGAGGAATCTCTCAGATGAAAGAAAAATCACCATCTACAAGGCTCAGCTCAGAGAACCAGCCAGAGGAATTTTTCATTAAACAATGAACAACCCAGATTCAGAACTGGTGAGACAGATATAAGCAGTAATGTCTTATAAGCTAGAATATGAGGCTATGGTCCACTGGCTCATTGAAAAGTATGCAGGAAATGAAACCCACCACGAGGCTCAAGAATCCATCATAGGGATGAAGATAAATCTTAGAGAATCACCCAGAGCCTTCTTCATAAGAATTCAGAAGAGAATGTATGCTGCCAGGTTCAATGAGGACATCATCAGTCCAATGACCTTCATGAATGGAATTCCCCTAATTATTGCCCAGTATATCTGTATCTTAGGCATCAGAAGGTCTGAAGAGCAAGTAGATGTAGCTCAAGGATTCTTTGATGTTAGACAAGGAACTACCTGGAGTAATCATGACAAAAAAGAAAATAAAGAAGACATCCTGGTCAAAGCTCTACAAAGACTCCTTCAAGGACAAGAAAGATCTGAAGAAATAAGGCCAGCCAAGGAAGGAAAGAAAGACAGAAGCAAAATCCAAGACCTCAGCTCCAAGTTGGACTGATTGGTTGGACAGATTGAAAAACTCACTATACGTGAAAATCAGAGCTACCAAGACAATAGAGGATATCTCCCACAGAGGAGCCAAGGTTATCCACCAAGAGATAGCAGAAATTATCAGTAAGAAGAAGGAAGGTACCCTGTCTGAGACAGAGCCCAAGTTCAATACTTCTATTGTGGACAATTCAGACACTATACCACTGAATGTGACAACAAAAGAAGTAACTGAAGGAACTCAGAATCATCAAACTGAAGGAATGACACTCAGTACAAAAAGACTAAAGCTCATCCTGTTGAAGATTTTGAGGAAGCAAACAACAGTGAAGACTACAGTGATCTAGATCTGTATCTTACCAAGGTTATTACCCAAAAAACAGTCTACCCAGCAGAGAAGAGGAAGAGACCTATAGGAAGGCCATCCAGAAATATTAGCAGAAGAATCATCCAAGAGGAAGATGAAAAACATGAAGAAGAGCAAGTAGAAACACCTCCCCAAACCCCCTCACCTTTTGTTCCTGAGACAAATGAGTTACCACCAGAGGATGAAGAAATGAAATAAGAAGAATGGGAACCTGTTGCCCCAAAGCCCAAGAAAAAGTACAACCCAAAGACCATGCCTAGAGATATCTACAATGAAGCCTGGCAGAAGATCCAAGAGGTCAAGATGGAAGTCCCTCTCCTACAGTTCCTACAACTGACACCAGCTGGAGTCTGAAACAAATTATTGAGAACAACCAGGTCTAGCACTGGCTGAGTTCCAATCCCACAGCAAAAACCAGTTTCCATCCCTGTCCAAGCAGCTGAAAAACATGTCAGCACCTACCAAAATGGAGACATTGGAGGACAAAAGGCAAAAATCCTCATAGATACTGGAGTAGCTGTCTGTGTCATTACCAAATGATTCCTGGACACTCTCCAATGGCCTATTGATGGACTATTCAATCTCAGCATCATAGTAGCAGATGGAGCCCAAACTCAACCCCTTGGAGAAGTATGAAATATCACCATCTCCCTTGAACACATTCAGTTCTCTATCCTGAAAGCCATTGTCACTGAAGCTATCACCTATCACATAATTCTTGGTACCAACTGGATGAAGGAAATGAATGCAGTTGTTGATATCAGTCAACAAGTACTCAAGTTTGACTATAGAGGCAAGAAGTACAGAGTTAAGGTGACCAGCTATGAGTAATTGAAGAAGAAGAAGAAGGTCACTATTCAGGAAGAATATGCTAGCAGTGAAGAGTCTACCACAGAGAAGAAAGAAAAATCTGAAGATGGAAATGATCCCAGACTCAATTCCTGAATTAATCTAGTGGATGACAGACCAGAAGACAATGTGTGGGCCAAGAACACTATTCCTATCACTATTGGAGCCATTGCAAGAGAAATCAAAGGATGCCCTACATGCCTCAAGAGATATAAGTATCCTGAGTATTCCTTCAAGATCATGGGAACAAGGAAATTGCCTGGCACAGTCTGTCCAGAGTGCAGAAAGAAGAAGAAGAAATACAGACATATTCCAGAAACACCTGCAACTGAAGCTGCAGAAGTACAAGCAATTTGGAGTCAAGAATTATCTGAGGAAGAAGAAACTTCTGACCAAGAGGTCTCTGAACAAGAAGTACCTGAAGAAGAAGAGGTCCCTGAACTCATTCTCTGGGATAATTCTCACTGGACACCACCTGAAGATAATGACCCCTAGAATATAGAAGAAGGATCCAGCACAATCACCATTATCCCAAAGAAAGAAACTCACTAAGAAAAGGCTTTTTGTTTAGGAAGATGTCTACACCAAATGGTCTTCCACTCTCCCCGAGACTACTGCTATCAGTGCCATTTATTGGACTAACAGGAGAGACAGAGACCCCAGAGACCAGAACCCCCAAACACACTTGCACAGTCAACTACCTTGCAAGAAGTTACCACCAAGTTGCAAAGCCAATTTAGGAGACAAGGCTTCTTCACATGGACAGAAATATATTTCTTATCTACTCTTCCACCCACCTATGACTAAGATGGGTACCAATTCCTAAGACAACAAGAGATCAATAACTGGGAACATCATTTCCAAGCAATGGGATATTGCAACTATAGAAGACACCCTGACTATTGAGACTGCAGGCATCAGAAGATCCATCTCAGTCATGATGTTGCAGTTCATACTTTGAAGAGAGAGGAGATAACTGAAGCCAGATTCAAAAAAGTCAGATCAAAAAGCCAGGAAAAAGGACCCTCAAGATCTATGATTTAGGAGAAGACATCCTAGCTCTCATCAGATATACAACTCACCAAGAATGGGCTGAAGATGCCACCAACTTCATAGAAGCCCTAGACCCTACAAAAAGAAGAGAAATCAACTATCTCTGAGATCCCTCTACTGAAGCCAGATGGCTACACCTCAACCTCAGAGCCTGGAGGCTCTCTACTAGTGGAGCTTCAGCCCTAGGATAGCCTGAACTCAGCAAGGACATTGCCCAGTATGCCCTGCTACATCCTAAGGCTAAACCCCAACCAAAGCTCACCCAGAAGATATAGGGTATATAAGCACACAACCTCCAAGCCACAGAAATCACATATCACCCTCTGAACAAGCCACTGAAATCACACATGACCTCTGAACAAATCTGGAAATCACCTGCTCGATCACGAAGCTGAGTCAAACCAAAGTCACAGTGTACAAAGCTGAGTCAATATGAAGTTACAAAATACAAGATTCATACAAACAGAATCTTACTAATCAGGACCAAATGCATATATACCACACTGAGATATATTGAAATAGAGAACCAAAACAAATAACAATCACAACTTCTAAACACACAATATGACCACTGAGATCTACAACTACATCTGTGCTGACATTTGGAATACCATTGTCAACTGAGCCACACCCCCTCTACCCCTTATGAATATCCATAGCCTAGCACCCCTTTACTTCGTGGAAGCCCAATGGAATGCCCTGAACATGCTTAACAAGGCCCACCAGATCAGACAAATCTCAAGCTACTACCAGATCGGCTACCTCCTGGAAGATATGGTTGAACACCATCATGATATAGATATTACTCAGATGTCCTAACACCAGAAACTCATCGCCCGCAAACACAGAGAACTCTTCTACAAGTATAGCACCTTTATTCCCCATCTTCGAGTTACTACCAGTGAAATAGTTACTACCCTATCCTATGGCCAAATCGACGACATGATACAAGAACTCAACTACAAGTATCTTAAGTATATTGAAATTACAGACAGAACCTTCCCACACCCTGATGATCATATCCTACAAATGCCTCAAGTCAGATACACTATGAAGGACATCTATGATATAATCCGATTTGATGAAGATGAAGCAGAAGACAATGATCCCTCTAATGCCAACATGACCTCAAGCCAAGGATCTCTACCAACTCTGATCACACTGCCAACCTTGCTGATGAACTTACAACAGTTCGTAACTGCATATGAGACTTATTGGAACAATGACCACTGGCACGAATACTAACCTACATTCACCCCCAATTATTTCAACTACAATGAAGAGACTGGAGAACACAACCTATACCTTCAGACAACCCTCAAGATTGAACCAACCACTTCACCACCCAAGTACGAGTGATATGAACTACAGCCACTAGCTTACTACAATCCCATGACTCATAGTGCTGTAACTTACAGAAGGTATGCAGACAGCAAATCTGATGAAAACAAAGATGATGCACCCCTCCTTCACCCACCAATGCCCTACCCAGCATACAAGACAGATGATAATATCCTATGGGACAGTGACAAAGTCCCAATGTATTACTACATATCTTAGTGAACAAGGAGAAGTAATCTATGAGTCACTCTTCCTAGATAACTACTTCATCAGAGATGATACAATTGATAGTGATGTCATCGAAGACTACCCAGATAGTGTCTAAACCTATAAATAGCTTAGCAGTCATAGTATAGTTAGATTAGCCTTGTACAATATGACTGTAACTGACTCAGCAGTCAGACGATCTCTTGACATGTCAGATCACACTTGTACTATGTAACTGCATTCCAACTCAATAAGGTACCTAGTGCTACATCCATATTTAGCATAGTCCAGATAGCCCCTTACTAGTATAAATACCCCCTCCCCTAGAACTCAGAATCTTAGACTCGAACACACAAGAACATTCCTGAATACTTCTCCACAATATTCTTTTTTTTTTT
>RBNI01000822.1:0-26692 GCA_003990745.1 Jimgerdemannia flammicorona | reverse complement strand
ACCTCCCCCACCCACTCCCACAGCACCTTACTCACGACGCGCATGATAGCCCTGTTCGTGTACGTCACATGTGTGTACATGACCCAGTCCAGGTCATCCCTCCTCCTCCCCGACGCTTCGTCGTCCGCCAGTGCGCTTTGTGGCGAGATGTGTAGCGCCAGCATCGATGAGTTGGAGTCACGCGAGGCCCCGGAGCCTGTTCCTGCGTTGTCTGAGTGGTGGTCGACCACGGAATAATGGTAAAACAGGGACCGATTCGTATGCCGCTTAGCCAGGTGAACATAGTACGCCGTCAGAAACGACTTAAGGATCGGGACAGGGTCTACCGCCGTCCTCTTTCGCGATCCTCCTCCGCCGTCGGTTCTAAAACTCGACCCCTTCTTCCCGCCCCTCTCCCTCACTTCCACTCTCGGCGCCCTCACCACTCGCAACCCTGCCTTCTCCATGACTTCCTCCAGCTGCCGCCGCACATTTCTCGCCATATCGAGATTCCGCCAGCTCACGTATCTCTCGCGACACCACGTCCGCTCCGCTTCCGCGCCCCCTGCCCTTCTCCACCCTTCATACACGTTCAGCAGTGTTAAATGGTCCCCCGTCGAGTCCGCAAACTCTCGCCGCGCCTCATCCGCCCGTTGTCTCTGTTCGTCCTTTCCCGATGGGCTCACAAAGACCTCTTCCACAGACATGACGCTGGCGATTGTCAGTACCTCGTCGCTGCACCCGAAGTCGCGCGTGCTCGCCACCAGCGCCCGAGAGAGGAAGGGCGACAGGGGGAACCGACTCATTATGTCGCCCAAGGGAGTCAGCAGGCCGCGGTTGTCGATTGCGCCCAGAAGGTAGAGCTGTTGGAGAGCGTCGTCGACGAGCTGGGCGTCTGGCGGGTCGATGAAATCGAAGTGAGGAATGTCAATGATGCCCATCTTTTTTAACGAAAGGGCCGTACCTAGAAGGCTGCTTCGTTGAATCTCGGGGATTGTTTCGGGGGCCAAGGAATCGAAGAAGGAGCGAGTATAGAGGCGGTAGCATTTACCGGGTTGAGTTCTGATGAGAGGTGATGGAAGGTTTTGTGAGCAACACGGTCAAACCGTGCCCGTCGCCGTGCGCGATATTCATACAAAGCTCACCTGCCAGCACGGCCTGCCCGCTGCGTCGCCGCCGCCTGGCTGATCTCGGTAACCAACAATGCGTCCATACCAGTGTTTGGATCGAACGATTTCTCCTTGACAAATCCCGAGTCAATGACATAACGGATGCCGGGGATTGTGACGGATGTCTATAGTAACAGTGATTGTCATATATATATATTCGGTAATAAGAAGCTCGATTTTCAAATTGCCAGAAGTATTATATTACCTGAGCAATGTTCGTCGAAAACACAATCTTCCGCACCCCGTCTTCCGGCTCCTCAAAGACAGCCCTCTGTTCAAAAGTCTCCAGGCTGGCATAGATCGGATATACGTTCACATCCTTCACACCCCTCCCATCATCATAATATTTCACATCCCTCCGATAGTCCAACGCCGCGGCTTTCTCCCTAAACTCTCTACACGCTCTTTCTATTTCGCCCTGTCCAGTTAAAAACACTAACACATCCCCCTCCTTCTCCGTTGTATGCACATGCATAGCCGTCTCGACCGCCTTGCCGAAGTACGTCGACTTTAACGAGGCGAGCTGGGCCTTTTGGTGGTGCACAATCGTGACTGGGTAGGACCGTCCGGGCACGGAGAAGATGGGGCATCCGCCAAAGAAGTCGCTGAACTTCTCGACGTTGAGGGTGGCGGACATAACAAGGATGCGCAGGTCCGAAGACCGCAGCCGGAGCGTCCGGCGCAGCAGTCCGAACAGTACATCTGTCTCCAGCGTACGCTCGTGAGCTTCGTCGATAACCAGAACCGAATATTGCGATAGGCGCGGATCTTGTGTTGCCTCACGCAGTAAGACACCATCCGTCATGTACTTGAGCCGTGTGGAGGAGGTGGTGCGGTCGTCAAAACGGATGGTATAGCCCACAGTTGTGCCGAGGGGGGTTCCGTGTTCTTCAGAGACACGTTTGGCGACTGGTGGCCGTCCCAATTCGGGGAAAATGAATAAATGCAAGGGCCGCTCGAAAAAGAAATGTAGTATTTAAAAGCTTACCGGTGATGGCAGCGATTCGCCTGCATTACGTATACATAGTTAGTGATTAGTAAACGGGTTGTTTCAACTGCATCCACTTAGCTTATGAATTCAGTGTTACCTTGGCTGCGTTACGCCTATTCTACCAAGGCCGGGGATGTCGTCAAGAACATACTGTGGTATCTGGGTGGTTTTTCCGGACCCCGTTTCGCCGATGACGACGAGAAGGTTGTTGTTCCTTATGGCTGTGACGAGCTCGTCTCTGTAGGGATATATGGGCAGTGCCTCGCGCTGTTGGCGAAGCGAAGTGGAGGAGCGAGGCATGGTGTGTGTGTTTAGTTCCACACAAGCCACACGATTAAAGTCACTGAGCCACGGCGAGGACAAGCAGTCATACTTTTATATACACCCATCAACAATTCCCTCCAGCAATAACTATCATGGCTGACCCAACATATAGGCTCCAGAAAGACCTCTTTGTCGGCATTGTCACGAGCTTGCTATTCCACAGCGACACCATCTTGCTGGCAGGTCATGGCCCATTTTTTAAGGTATTCCACATTCCCACCGCCAAGTTGCTGCATACCTCGTTGGTGCTCGATTCGAACCGGATACACCGCATGGTGTTGGGTAGGGATCAGTTTGTTTTACTTTACGCTATTCTCAACCGCTATTGTTGACTGATCCTCGATCGGGGGTTTCCTGGTCGGGAAACAAGTACCCGAATTATCCGTTGAACATAGGGACGGGACGGATTATGAGCATCGCACCGTGATTGTTTATGGTGCCAAAATTCTCCAAGTGCTTACGGTGACAGTCGCAATTGAAACCGGGTGGGTATAAGACGGTATCGCAGAATTATTTGGGGAATGGTCGGCGTGCTTGTGGTCTCAATATTAAGATATAAAGATATTATCCTAGTTTTTTTCACTTGCCGCGAGTTAGTATTGTCTTCGGCTTGTGTTTGGGACCATTGAAAGACTGGATTATGGACGCGCGGTGGATTTATGAAGACGATGCAATGGATGGGAGAATACAAGTGAGCCCACCTCCTTTAATAGATTTCGATCTAAATTTATGAAAATTGACTACATACAAAGCCCGTAATATCGATTGAACCTAGAATTTTCTTTAGCAGCATACGTCCTCTTGCAAACCGATCGAGGTTGCCATCGCCTTTGCCCATAATTTTGTCGAAATTTGGGATCTTCGGCAACAAACACCTGTTTGCACTTACTCGATACAGTGTGAAGAGCGGTGCATGCTGTACGCATATTTTAATTCCGCCACCATATTATTAAGTGTCATCACTTTCCATGCGGCCTAACTTGCCATCCCTTTCCAAAAACAGATACTCCGCCCGTTTTCACGGCCGAACCCGCTCCAATCTCGTCCTTGCATCCGGTACAGTCTTCAACCAGGTCCTCATCTGGGACGCTACGTCACCCAATGAGCACGGCGGAGAGTCCGTGGTGCGCCGTCGTCTGATTGGGCACGAGGGTGTCATATTTGGGATACGGTTTAATGAGGAAGGAAAGATGATAGCGAGCGTGTCGGATGATCGGACGATCAGGGTCTGGAAATTGGATGAGGACGATAGGTGAGTAACTATGAAGATTGTGCGATACTAAAACTGTGCCCTCATCTCATAATTCTGATCGTAACCTGTTTGCATTAGACCGCTAGTAATCTTTGGCCACATCTCCCGCGTGTGGGATTGCCATTTTGTTGGCAATTATCTTATCAGTATATCCGAGGTTCGTATGGCGTATTCATTTGTCACCTTTGAGCGGCACTTCGTATGATATTTTCGCGCGATTGGTATTTACACCAATCCAAAGAAAATAAACTTAATGCTTGCTGGTCCATACACAGGACACAACATGCCGCGTGTGGCAAAACACGCTTATGGACTCGATGGAGTCAGAGGACACCGACGACATTCAGTGCATAGCTTGCTGGGAGGGTCACGTGGGGAAGAATGTATGGAGTGTGGCGATAAGCCCGGATCATCGAGTTGTGGTAAGTTGGGCGCTCACGCAAAATTGCGAGTGCTTGATCTAGGCTCGCCTTTGCTTGGTTCTTTCTGTCTGCTAGCGTTTTAAGTTGAAACCTGGGTATGCCCACCAAAATATAGCATTTGCATTCTAATTTCCATCTTTCCCCGAATTCTTGGAACCTTTTCCCCCGTAGGCTACAGGAGGTCAAGATTCGGGGATCAGGTTATGGTCTTTGCAAAGTGTCATGCGGAACAAAATTTGTAATATTCGCTGTGTCGTGTTACGCCGTTGTTTGTCTTCGCATTTAGAACCGAAGTTTATAACAAAGACGGCATTCTGATTTCTGGTTTACAGCCAAAGAAAGCGACCTCGTTCGCGTCGATTTGCCGCCGTTCTCAGTCTACCGCTCTGCCTCACCTACGTTACCCAAGGAATCCATCCGCAACTTTGTGCTCATCGATATGGACAAGGCCGTGATAGTAACCAATTATGGGTATGGTTGATATGCATTATCCATTCATTCGACCGACGCTTCTTTCAGATCATACTCTTTTCTTACGTCATAAGCGTCGATCTTACGCATATTTCCTAGATACTTTTTGAAATATGATCAAACCGCCGCTACTTGGACCACACTCTATCATAACGACGCTTTCGTCAGCTATACTATGATGGGACAGTCGCCATGCGGTCAAGTCGTCGTATGTGGGAGTATTAGAGGTGACTTGGTGGTGCTAAGTTCGGACGACACATTTAAGGCTAGTTTGCTTGTTCTTTATATAATCAGGACAAATGTGATCGAGAATTTTCCAGCACAACATCTCATACGGAAGCACTTATCAAGCATCCAAGCTCACGACTTTCTGTTCTCCTTATCTCGGGTCGAAAATAATAGCCAATGCACCTGGCTCTACACAAGGATAAGATACACACTTTGTTTGTGAATGCGTCAGAAGGTATGCGACACACAGGCGCAGTTGGTACTCTGACATGCCATATTGAAGCTAAAAAAAGAATGAATGAATAAACTGTTTCATGACATTTAGATCCCAATGTCTTGTACATCATAACCAGGGCCGTGGATACAGAAATGTTTTTCAATCGGTTTGATATTACAAACCCCTTGCAAGTAAGCGACAAATTTCTATGATCTTGTTGAGTATACTAACCGATTCTGCGATACTAAGAAGTTGTATCTGTGCCGGAAAATATGCACGACAGCCTTCCTTTCAGACCCTTTATCAACTCCAAATACCCCCTCATCGTACCACCATTTTGTCCGTCGCTATATCTGAAAGTCGTAAGATTCTTATCTGTGGTACGCGCGAATCAGCGCTCCTCATCTACCGCATTCCCTCGCTATCCTTGCTCGCGTCAGCAACGACGCCGCCACCCGAGTTGCCGCCGACGATGAAACTCCGTTGCACCCACGGTCGGCAATCCGTCACCTCTATCGTGATCAGAGATAGCGTGATGGAGGGCACCAACGAGCCAGCATTGATGGTGTGGACGAGTGGTCGGGACGGCGGGTTTGTACAATATCGGGTCCGCGGATTTGATTGCGACGATAATGTTGGAGGCCATGTGATGGTGGAAAAGGATGTCGAAGAGGTAACAGAAGTTACGGAAGGGAAAGGGTCGACGGTTGATGGTGATGGGAATGACAGTGAGAGTGATGAAAAGGATGAGGAGAAGGGAGGGGCTGAAAAAGAAGTAAACAACATAATAGACCGGGGATTGTTTGTCGAGAAGGTGCACAGGTCAAAGATAACCAAAGGATGGTTGGAACAGGTGCAGTGTGCTCTTTTTTTTTTTTTTTTCTAGCTTTTATATTTTGAATAAAAACTCGTACAAACGTTAACACCCCAACTCCGATCTCCTACAGGTCAAATTTATTGACAATGAACTCTTGCTGATTGGTTTCTATCGCAAGAGCATGTTTGTATATAATGAGACAAAGAACTATGAGGTATCTGTCGTTGGAGCATATATTTTTATCTACATGAAGGAAACTCCATTATATACTGGGGATTTACTGTGGTTTTCCAGATGCTATCCGTCGCCTGTGGTGGGGCTCATCGACACTGGAGCTTCCTTACCGCAGATTCAAAACTGAGCAACGCATCCTTTATGTTTATTCGGAAAGAATCGGTAGGTCTCTTTCCGTATCAACTTTCTGGTTATATTGCTCAATTCTGACGGATCAGCGCTTTTACACGCTCAATAGATTTATGTTTACCACCGGCATGCGTCTGCAAATGCAGAGGGATTTGAAGATCCCAAGTTGCAGGTAATTTTACGCAACGATATTTGGCCCCGAAAATTGCAAATTACAAGTTAAAGATTTTTGATATTCTTTTTTTATATCACCAGGAGAATTATCATGGCCGAGAGGTTCGATCGATCAGATTTCTTAGTAAGTTATCGAGTGTGGTACTTTCATCCTCCTATATTCGTTGTTTTGTCTTGATGTTGGCTCTTCACGCACATGATCGCTGTGATATTCGACTAGTCATGACTACACTCCTCACACTTCCATTTTATACCATGACGTCTGTATGTCCAGAAACATTGCCACATCTCCACACCCCCAATCAAGCGGAGCCAATAATAATAATCACAGGATCGGAGGATACATTATTGCGATTGCATCAATGTAAGCGATATTTGCACACTTTACCATATATTCTTGCCTTATACCTCATACTGGCGTTAGGTACGATTACTCATAAGTCGACAATATGTAATGCTGAATGATGCCTTTGATCCACCAGATATACCGGGAAAGATTGAGGCCAAGCTGCGCCAATTGTGCAGCATTCGAAAGCATACATCTGTTATCCGTAGTATCGAATGGAGCCAAGGTGTGTTAATAATTGTTAACAACTCAATCTATTATGAGCCTTGAAACGAATGATTAAGTGGGAATCCTCGGGGCATTGTTTGTGAAATCGCTGTTTTCTATACATGGATCTACTATGCCAGGGATTGAGAAATTATTGTTTACAAGTGGGGCGAGTGAGTTGATGCGTTGTTGGAAGGTGGAGGTTAGATTGGCGCAAGATGAGCCGTTGTCGGATGGTAAGTCGGATGTATTCAATTACCATATATCTACGATATTTCCGGAAGCTGTGAAATAATGGGAACCTGAATATATTGTTCCGGTTGGCTCTGATGGAATGATTATGAACAGAAATAGCGACGCCTGCCCCTCCGCTACTGAACTTGAGCTGTCTGGAATGGGCTGCGTGTCCATATGTCAGGTAAATCTTAACATTAAGAAGAAAATAGATTGCTCGCCGTGGATCATTCAGTTAGTCAGAACGAAGACCACCACAAATCGTGACGATTTAACGAATTCCCTTTGATTCAGCGACGCTTACGAAACGCGAATAATGGATACGACAGTCTACTCATTGGATCCTATCAATGGACTTCATCTTATTACTGCTGTCTATTCAGATTCAGTAGTTCGGGTACGTCCATTATTTTTTCCCTTACCTTTCTTCTTCGAGGTTGCCTTGTTGTCTTTGGAGTGATATTGTGTTCGAAAGCAAAGCAACGTTGACACTCCATTTTTTTTTTTTTTTTTTTTTTTTTGGGACCACAGTTATGGCTGTTTGATGAAAAGACACGCGAATTTGTCCTGGCGGCGGATGGAAATTTTCACGGGAAATGTATCTTACAAGTGAAGCATGCAATTGTGAAAGGTATGTGGACATCATTTTTCTAGCTGACCTTTAAGGGATTGTCCGTATCCATGATTCGTTATGGTGGTATTCTTTCTGATCTCCGAAGTAATCCTGCCGTAGGTGATAATGGTGACGAGGGGATAATGATATTTACGTCGGCGACGGATGGAAGGTTCGTTTCAGATTGCTTCGATGATTAATTTTCCGGGACAGTGCCTTTTTTACACTGACAATCCAACGTTGCAAACACGGCCCTTGTTAACAAATTGTAGGATTGCGATTTGGGATATTACGTTGGTCGTTGAAAGGTATGATAATTACGGCTTAAATATTATACTTACGATCGCACGCGGAATTGGTTTAACCTATTTCGCATCTGGTACAACTCAGTTTTCTGCAATCCTACCAATCCGGTGGCCCAAAGATCCCGCACCTCCAGCTGACACCACCAGTGTACCATTACCAGGCGCATCTCTCCGGAGTCAACTGTCTTGATGTTTTCCTTGGTCAAGGTACATGAATTGCCATCAATATCACTTTCGATGTATAATTTTACATGAGAAATTCATATTCTAAGCACAAGGTATGTAATGTCTCGCCAAAGATGGCAAATACCTGGTCGCCTCTGGTGGTGATGATAATGCCCTGGCAGTGGCGATGTTGGACGTCAGCTGGGATAAACCCAGTAACGGCGCGGGACGATCGCTGGCGGTGGTGTCATATGGCGACGTTTACAAGGTTCCGAGTGCGCACGCGTCCTCGCTTCAAGGTAAGTAAAGTTCAAACGCTGATCGATCAAACCCAAGGATGGCTGAGCATTAGAATTTTGGATGCTCCGGTTATATGCTGCGCAGGCCTCCATCTTCTCGGAGAAACCGCCATCCTTACGACCGCGACGGACCAGCGCCTAAACCTCTGGGCGATCACTACCACCAGCCAACGTGTGGCATTGTCGCTTATGGATTCACGAATTGTGGATGTGCCTGACCCGTCAGCAATGGATGTGCAGGTGTTTGGGTGAGTGTGGATGTTATCGAATGTAGTTTCCCTTTTGACCTCAGGAATCTCTTCTTTTCATTCCTCTTTTTCATGGTACACTGTGAAGGGTGTGAGGTGATAATCGCCGATAGTATCCCTTTCCATCCGTTACTGACACATAACGTAACATGTACTATGATTATATACCAGCACAAAAGTTCACGTCGCCATCACCGGCATTGGCCTTGAAACCTTTCAACTCGACACGAGCTTTTCGTAAATCAATTTGGCAGCCATTGTTGCCTACATTCCCAGTTGAAACTTGGTGTAAAGCCAGCATATAGTTTGAAGCAGTATGTAACGCTTGATTCCAGGTCCTCCTCTTCAGTTTTGGAGTTCTTATGTCAATCTGTCGCCCTCGATTCTCTGCCATTACAATAAAGCCATACTGCTACTTAATGAATCTCTACGAGACGTAGACGTTTGATTTCTCCAGCTTTGCAGTTCCCCCCTTACTACGTCACACATAAGCAATACGCCTCCTGGATAAAAAAAACATCCAGTTCAGTCTTTTGCATCGACCAGCGATGTCATTGGATCCATCTCGGTCCCGCGCCATGCACGGACACCATCCCAGTCTCTTTTCGTTGTCAAACTCCTTCCGCCAGACAGGCATAAACCCAATGCGTTCAGAAACAAGATAGGGCTCGTTGCATTCCGCGGCCGGATTCGGAACACGAACACCCATATCCCGCGTGCGGTCGCAAAGTCGAGCAGAGCGGCGAAGAGCTCTGGGAAGGTAATGGTGGCGAGGGTGGGTGCGGACGCAGCGTGGCCGACATCAAGAGCCGAGGACTCGGAGGCGCGGAGGAGAACGTTGTTGGATGAAGATGCCCGGTCGGGCAGGAGTTCTCGATATGTAGCGGATCTTGAGACACGATAGGCGGCCATCGCCTCGATGACGCGGTGGCGGAGGCCTCGGATACTGTCGAGCGAGACGACGATGCGCAGACGGCGCTGGTGGCCAGATAGTCGAGGTAGGTGCGGCGGGTTGTCGCTATGGCGGTTACCGAAGCGGGGGTAATGTCGGGTTCAGTGGGTTCTGTGGGTGGAGAGCGGAGAAAAGAGAAGGTGCAGAGGTTGAGAATGATATCGATTACGTCAAATTGTAACTCTAGGGGTAGAGAAGTCATTTCGGATGGCTTGAGTCGGACTTTGATAGATAGTATTGGCTATTGCTAGTTAGCACTGTCACTAAAGATAAACTGGTGGCTCCGCAAACTCACAGGCGCGTTATGCTATCATATAAGGCAAAAAGATGTCAAAGATGTGAGTTTGAGAGTATGGCAGGAACATTGTCAAGATACATACCCAGCATAGGTGGTCTTTCAACAAAGCTCAAAGAAAGATCTCATGGGCCCTGTTTACATCTCTATTGATGTTGAGGCTATATCTCTTGTAATAGAAGATCTTTTTCTCTTTAAGCTTCTGATCTATCTATTGTGACAGTTGATCTGAATTAGTAATATAAATTAGGGGAATAGACATTTGATCATAGTATTTGAATCTGATTCCCAAATATAGTATAGCCTTACAAATAGCAGTCATATTTTCACAAATGTAGAAACTTTACAAATATAGAAATTCTACAGATGTAGAATCTTCATGATTATAGAGATTTTACAGATATAGAGGATCTATACTTATAGAAAATGACTTATAGAAAATATAGTTATAACTTAGCCACTATAATTAGCAAACTTGTATAAATATCTCAGTATCTAGAATGAATAAACCCCAGATTGAAATAGTTTAAAGCAAAAGTGTAAGTGCACAACCTCCAAGTCACTGAAATCATATCAGAGAATTTCGAGGTGAACTATGTGTAAAATAGTTATTGTGTGGGCTGATGTTCTCATTAATTTAAGTGTCACCCTCTGAACAAATCTGAAAATCACATGTAAGATCATAAAGCTGAGTCAAACTAAAGTTACAGTACATAAAGTTGAGTTAACTCAAAGTTATAGAATATAAGATTTATATAAACTCTTACTAATCAGGACCAAATGTATATATATCTAATTCTCAGATACATTAAAATAGAGAACTATAACAAACAAAACAAACAATCATAACTCTTGAATAATATCTATAACTATGATCACTGAGATCTATAACTATATCTGCACTGACATTTGGAATATCATTGTCAACTAGACTACACCTTCTTTACCCTTTATGAATATTCATAGCCTAACACTCTTCTATTTCATGAAAGCTCAATAGAATGTTCTGAAAATGCTTAGTAAAGTCTACTGAATTGGACAAATCTCAAGCTACTAGATCAGCTATCTCCTGGGAGATATAGTAAAATACTACCATGATATAGATATTACCTAGATGTCTCAATACCAGAAACTCATTGCATATAAATACTAAAAACTCTTTTATAAGTATAGCTTCTTTATTCTCTATCTCTAAGTTACTACTACTGAAATAGTTGCTACTCTATCTTATGGCCAAATTGATGATATAGTATAAAAACTCAATTATAAGTATATTGAGTATGTTTAAACTATAGACAGAATCTTCCTACACTCTAATGACCATATCCTACAAATACTCCAAGTTAGATATACTATAAAGAATGTCTATGATATAATCTGATTTGATAATGATGAAGCAGAGGATAATGATCTCTCTGATACTGACATAACCTCAAGCCAAGGATTCCTACCAACCCTGATCACTCTGCCAACCTTGCTGATAAACTTATAATAGTTCTTAACTATCTATGAGACCTATTGGGATAATGACTACTATTATGAGTATTAATCTATATTTACTCCTAATTACTTTAACTATAATGAAGAGATCAGAGAATATAATCTGTATCTCCAGACAACCCTCAAGATTAAATCAAAAACCCCACCTCCTGAGTATAAATGAAATAAGCCACAACTACTACTATACTACAACTCAGCAACTCATAGTACCATTATCTATAGAAGGTAAACAGACAGCAAATCTGATAAAAGCAAAGATAATGTACCCCTCTTTTGCCCACTAATACCTTACCTAGTATGTAATGGTTCTAGTTTCTAAGTGAGGAAGCGACTAGTTCTGGTAATCTTAAGTAGCTCGAAGAGATACTAAGGGTTCAAGTGTTCTTGAAGGATTTCTGAGAGAAAATATTCTGAAGCTTTATTCATGAGAACAAAGAGGATATTTATACAAGATCTGAAAGAAGGATCCAGAAGGATCTGAGAAATCAAAGGAAAATGCCAAGAGGAAAGTTCTCAGCAAAGATGACAAATGATGACGAATAAAGTTCTACAAGTTTCCAGGACATTCAGTGACTAACTAAATAAGTACTAGTTAATGCTCGGTGCCAAGAAGGAGATTTCTAAGTACGCAGAAAGTGCCAGAAGGTTATAGAATATTCAAGAAAGACAGAGAAAAGAAATAAACTATGCTAAAATGTTACATCTCCCCCTCCTTAAGAATCAATGTCCTCGTTGAATTCTCAAAGTTACACATAATAAACAATAAGACTAAAAGAAACTTCAAAATAAATATATTGACTCATTGACAAGGATTGGCCATCCTTGTATAAGGCGAGGGCCAAAGTATCATCTTGATCAGATGAGAACTGGTTTGAACCTCATTGGTTACAGGATTTATAGGGTTCTCCTGTATCTCCTGTTTCTGATACTGTATCCCTTAGAGAGCCCTGATGCGTAATGTGTCTGATCAGCACAGTAGGTCATCTACTATCCAAGGGGAGAACCTCATGGGCAGTCAATGAGTTTCTTTTTACTCGAACTCTTGGATAAGGTCTTGAGAGTTCTTGAGATTGGTGGCAGGTTCCCAAGTAGCATCATATTCAGGGTAACCCATCCACTTGACTAGGTATTCTGTGCAATAGTATCAGACTCGCTTGTCTAAAATTTTCTCAACTTCATATTTGATGTGGTCTTCAACTATAACTGGTGCTAATGGTGTTGGAATTTGGCCAGGGTATGGGGGTGACTGGTTCTAGGCCTTGAGTTGTGACATATAGAATACTGGGTATATATGCATGGTTGTTGGCAAGTTGAGACAGTAAGACCAGGTAGAGACTTGCTCGGTGATTTCGAAGGGTCCAAGGTACTTGGGCTGGAATTTGGCTGACTGGTGGTTGACTTGAGATTGAACCTTGATGTTGTCAGCTTTGAGTAGAACTATATCACCAATATTGTATATGACATCTCACCACTTCTTGTCTGCATACTTAGCTTGATGTTGCTGAGCCTTTTGCAGGTTTGTAGCAGCAATCTTGAGAATAGAATCCATTTTGTCGATAAGGTTCTGGGCTGTAGAGACTTGAGTATGACTGGATTGCTGGAATTGGACTAAACTTGTAGGAGTCTCAGGGTTTTGACCATGAAGTAGCTGGAATGGGGAAAGGCCAGTTGATGATTGGTTGGCATTGTTGTAGGCGAACTCGGTATAGGTCAGATAGTGGTCCCAATCATCTTGCTCATAAGACACATAGTTTCTGAGCATTTGTTCAAGTGTTCTGTTCATTTGCTCGGTCTGTCCATCAGTTTGAGGATGGAAGGCAGTGGACATAGCAATTTGGATTCCAAAGGTCTTGAAGAGTGCTTGCCAGAAGTGACTTGTGAACTTGGGGTCATGGTCGCTGATAATTACTCAGAGAAGTCCATAATGGTGGAAGACAGTCTTGAAGAAGATTCTTGCAATTTCTGGGGCAGTGGCATTGGTTGTGATTAGCTTGGTGATTGTAATCTTAGTGAGATGGTCCACAAACACAACAATAGCATCATAGCCTGTTTTGGTTCATGGGAGTTGCACAATGAAGTCCATTGTGACTTGTTCAAACTTCTTGATCGGAATTGACAAGGGTTGTAGAAGACCAGCAGGTGCTTGGTTGCTTGACTTGTTTCTTTGGCAAAGATCATAGCTTTGGACATACTCCTTGATTTCCTTGAGCATGTTTGGCTAGTAGTAGTCTTGTTGGATATTCTTGATGGTCTTCTCAGTTCCAAGGTGACCAGCTAGTGGAGAGTCATGATGTTCATGAAGAATCTTGTACTGTAGTTCAGGGTTGGCAGGAATATATACTTTATCTTGATAGTACACAAGGTTGTCCTTGATGGTGTACTTTTTCTTAAATTCCTTAGTGTTCCTTTGTAGAACCAGAGAGTCTTGTTCATAAGCCTTCTTGATCTGATTGAGGAATTCAGGTGCCACAGTGACTTGTAAGATTGCAGCAAGGTCTGGTCTTCTTGACAGTGTATCTGGTACAACTAGAGTTTTTCTGGGCTTATAGATGATGTTTGGGGTAAAGGTCTGAAGTAATTGGCTCCACTTGGCTTATTGGCAAGAAAGGGTTGGTTGAGTGTTGATGTACTGAAGGGACCTGTGATCAGTGATCATGTTGAACTCAACTCCTTCTAGATAGTGTCACCAGGTCTTGAGGGCATGCATGATTGCCAGGAGTTCCTTTTCATGAGTAGCTAGCTTTTGTTCCACTGGGGACAATTTTCTTGATTCAAAGGCAATAGGTCAGTGTCCTTGACCATCATCTTGAGAAATGACCACACCAATGGCAAAATTAGATGCATCTGTAGTAACTGTGAACTTCAAGTTTGGGTCCATGTTTCTAAGGACAGGTGCATAGGTCAGGCAGTTCTTGAGTTCTTGAAAAGCTTGTTGACAGAAAGCATCCCAGATGTAGGGGACATAGAGGTCAGAGTTGGGTTCCTTTTGCAGGAGGTTTGTCAAAGATTCTACAATACCAGAGAAGTTCTTGACAAATCGATGGTAGTATCCAGCCAGACCAAGGAAGGACCTGAGTTCAGTGAGGTTTGCTGGTACAGGCCATGTTCAATGGCTTGTATTTTCCTTGGGTCTACTTGAATTCCTTTGGCTGATACAATGTGTCCAAGGTATTCGACTTGATCCTTGAAAAATTCACATTTCATGAGCTTTGCATAGAGCTTGTTCTCGCAGAGAATCTTGAGGACTTATTCAATGTGCTTGAGGTATTCTTCTTCAGTGCTACTGAAGATCAGGATATCATCAATGTATACAAGTACGAAGATATACAGCTGATCCTTGAAGACAGTTTGTATGAGGTCTTGAAAGGTTGCTGGTGCATTGGTGAGACCAAAGGCCATGACTACGAATTCGTAGAGTCCAAAGGATGTCATGAAGGCAGTCTTGGGTATGTCTTCAGGCTTGATTCAAATTTGGTGATACCCAGAGGTGAGATCAATCTTGGTGAAGTACTTTGCATTCTTGAGAGCATCAAAGATTTGATCTATAAGTGGTAGCAGATAATGGTTCTTGACTGTGATCTTGTTGAGTACTTGGTAGTCTATGCACATCTGCAGAGTATCATCCTTTTTCTTGACAAATAGAACTGGAGAGCCAAAGGTGACTTGCTTGGTTAAATGGCTCCTCGCTCAATGAGTTCATTGAGTTCCTTCTTGACTGCTTCAATTTCAAGTGGAGACATGCAGTACATTTTCTTCTTAGGTATAGCTGTATCAGGTACCAACTTGATTCTGTGGTCATGGTCTCTTGAGGGTGGTAGGCCAGGTAGTTTGTCTGAGAAGACATCCTTGTACTTGTTCAGTAGTAACTTGATGCTTTCACTAATTGATAGCTTCTTGCTTCTTTCTTTGGTCGGATCAGTACCACAAAGGCACAGGTAGCTTTCTTGAGGGCCTTCTTGAACTGAATTGCCGAAAGAGTAGCAATTGGGGTTCTTGTCTGAGTCTTGTCTGGCTTGATGGTAATATTGGCTCCATCCTGAATCAAGGTGATTTCATTCTTGGTCCAATCAATCTAAGGGTTGTGCTGTGTAAGACAGGGTTTGCCTAGGATCAGGTCATGGTCTCCTAGTAGTACTACCTCGAAATCTAAATGTTCCCAGTACTTCTGGATCTTGAGGGGAAGTTTAGCAGCAATTGAGTCAATTAGTAAGGTGGTGCCATCTGCAGTGACAACTCCACCATTCTTGCCAGCTGGTTTGGTAAGAATCTTAAGCTTATCGATGAGGTTCTTGTTGATGAAGTTCCCAACAGCTCTGCTGTCTATGAGAACATCTAGTTCTTGTCCCTTGACTAGACCTTTGAAAATGAGCATTGAATTGGCTCGGTTCTTGGCTATACTTGCAACTTTGTCAGTGCTGTCAAAGCCTTTCTGATCTTGCTTGGTTGAGGACAGCTTGGTGACTTCTTTGATGACTGGTAGGGTGGCTTGCTCCAGAATGAGCTGTGCAATTCTGTTGCCTTCATTGATGGTATATGGCTGGTTCTTGTAATTGACTAGCAGGACTTGCATTTCACCTTGGAAGTCAGGGTCAATGACTCCAGCACCAACATCCAATGAGTGCTTGAAGCTGAGGCCAGATCTTGGTACAATTCTTGCATAATGTTCCTTGGGGATTTCGACTGAAAGGCCAGTTGGAATGAGCCTTCTCTTATGTGCTGAAATAGTGACTTGTTGTACTGCTTGAAGGTCCAAACCAATGGCTCCTTCTGACTGTGCTTGAGGGATCTGGGCCTTGGGGTTGACTCACATGAAATTGAGTACAACTTCTCATTCAACTAATTGACCTTGAGTGTCTTTGGACAGGACCAGAATCCTCTTTGGTTCAGCAGTTTTCTTGGGGCATTTAGTTGCAATGTAGCCAGGCTGATGGCAAAAGAAGCAGGCTCCAGCCTTCTTGAGGTGCTCCTTTTCCTTGAGTGTAAGCTTGCCTTTCTTGTTCTTGTCAATGATGTCTAGGTCCATGGGGGCAGGTCCAACAGTTCTGACTTTGGGTTCCTCCCTTCTGTAGTTGTTGTTGTTGTCGTTGAAAGGTGGTCTCTTCTGTTCAAAGTGGTGACCATAGGTGATGACATCAAACCTATCAGCAATTTTCATCGCTGTATCTAGGTCCTTGGGTTCTTCTAGTTCAATACAAACTCAGGTTTGACCTTTCAGGCCTTGGATGTACTTGTCAACCTTCTTGTCTTCAGTGACATATGGTAATTCTAGCAGGATTGACAGGAATTGTACATTGTATGCTTGTATAGACTTGAGTTGTTTGACATTTGCCAGATGGTCTCGTGCAGCCTTAGTGCTGTTGACTGGTTTGAATTGGCCTTGAATGGCATCAGAGAATTTGCCCCAGGTCTTGATTCGGCCAGAGAATCTGGTATTCTGGACATGATTTCGCCACCAGATTGCAGCATTCCCTCAGAGAAGTGTGGCGGCAAATTGGACTAGTGTTGCTTCTTCCAAATTGGTTAGCTCTCCATATTGCTCCAATTGGAAAAGCCAGGCATCAGTAGACAGTCCTCCTCTTTGACCATCAAAGATGTTGGGCTTCTGAGGCTTAATAGTGACTGCTGTTGGATATATTGATGTCAGTAGAGGTGCAGAGGTATGAGCAGAGGCCTTGCTTTTCTTTCTTTCTATGCATTCTTGAAGTTGAGCAATCTGAGCTAGTGCATTCTGCAAAAGACTCTCGATGGCCCTGTTTGACTGAGTAGGGTTTTGCTGTTCCTCTTCTTCTTGCTGATTGTATGAGGCATTGCCTGGACTGTAGGTACTGTATAAAGGGTTCCACCCATTGTCCTCCATAGTGTTGTGACTGATATCTTGAGAGGTGTCTTGATAAGGCTAGGTGTAACTTCACCGCTGCTACCAAGTGTAATGGTTCTAGTTTCTAAATGAGGAAGCGACTAGTTCTGGTGATCCTAAGTAGCTCGAAGAGATACTAAGGGTTCAAGTGTTCTCAAAGGATTTCTGGAAAAAAATATTCTGAGGCTTTATTCATGAGAACAAAGGAGATATTTATACAAGATCTGAAAGAAGGATCCAGAAGGATCTGAGAAATCAAAGGAAAATGCCAAGAGGAAAGTTCTCAGCAAAGATGACAAATAATGATAAATAAAGTTCTACAAGTTTCCAGGATATTCAGTGACTAATTAAATAAGTACTAGTTAATGCTTGGTGCTAAGAAGGGGATTTATAAGTACATGGAAAGTGCTGGAAGGTTATAGAATATTCAAGAAAGACAGAGAAAAGAAATAAACTATGCTAAAATGTTATACTGAGGGCAGTCATCAGGGCTGGGGCAGGTGCTGCTTCAGTGGGGCCTTTTGATTGGTGTGGTATGGTTAGGTAATAGGTGTCACTCTCACCTTCTTTTGGCAATTCGGCAGGTTGGGCCCCAGTCATCAGGGGGGATTGGGGGGCCCAAGGCTATCTATTTCAGGTATCTTGGCTATACTCAACTGGAACTGGGAGCTGATATGGCAACATGATCAAGGCCCACAGGCTTGAGTAGTGGGGTATTGGGGGTCTCCTCCTGCCTCATGTATAAGTCCTTTACTTACCTCAACTGGGAGAACTAGGCCCTGCCCACCATGTTGTACTTTGATGAGGGTTTTTCTTTACCTGTCATTCTCTTTGGGGTGGCAGGGGCTATTCTATTTGGCTCAGGCATGGCCTTATATATATGTTGGGTTTCTTGGTGTGCACTTTCAGTCATTGACATATGGTTGAGTTTCCCCTGGTGGTAGGGAGAGCATGGTGTACAGAATGAGGTGTAGGCCACATTGGCCCTGCTGTGCCTGGCATGGTCAAGCTGCTGGACAATAGCTAGCCTAAGTTAATGGGGGGGCAGTGCTTGATGGGTGGTGGGGGAGGGTTTTGGCCTATATAGTCTAAGTTCTCTTCCAATAAAAATCTGTGAGACATAGAGTCCATTAAACAAAAAAAAAAAAAAGAGATATTACTAGTATTCTAGTAGGTTTGAGGGGATAGAATAGGATTCAAGCATATAATAAAGGACAGAGTTGGTTCAGATAATCAGAATTTATTAGAAAATTGACAACTAGAGTATATATTCTGAGGATTCAAGGATTAGGTGTATAAGTAGTTATTTTTCAAGCCTTCTAAGAGGTTCTTTAGATACTTTACTTAGTGAATTCCTTAGCAAATATATTACAACTATCACACATACTTTCAGTCTATATCTAGACCAATTATCACCCTTTGACTATTAAGTGATTTCTGATGGAGACTGCCAAATTCTATATTGATAGAGATATCAAGAACTAATTCTTAAAATCAAATATTTAAAGCAAAATTCACAACTACTATAAATACCACTAGTATAGAAAACTCAGCTATGCTATACTGATATATACTATGAGAATATTATCACCTTCTTTGAGGATTTGAAGATATATATAGTTGATTACTGCATCCATATCAATGATGAAAAGGTAGATATCCTCAAAGCCCATTTATACAATAAGGCCTTAACTATGGCCAATAGTATAGTCCTATCAGAGAACCTTTTTGTCATTGTTATCAGACCTATATATGATGTAATTAAGACTTATTTCACTCAGAATCAAGAACTTGCAATACTCAATATTAGTCTTGATACCATTGTAATTGGTCTGGAAGAGAGCTTCATTACTTTCTAGACCTGGGTATAGAAGAATTGCAATCTATATAGTATTATAATAAAAGAGTTAAGAGAGCAGATCTTATATCAAGAAGCTATAAAGGTCTATGATAGTGAGATATAGTAGAATTACCAGAAGGAGTTTGATAAAGTACTCCTTGCTGCCCAGAATGTATGAGAAGACTATGCAGGATAAATGAGATTATTTAGATTAGCAATATATACTCCAAGGATCCCTCCATTTGTTGTAGACTCCAAGCTGACCCTAGGTATATCAATAAACTCTTTGGTGGTCCACCTGATGGAGTTTTAGACTATAACAGTAATAGTGGCTGGAGCTCACATGGTTCAGCTGGCAGCTTCTCCTATATCTATATCTATAATCAGTAATAAGCTGATGAGGTTGATCAAAAAGACCATTAGTCTAGTAGTGAGTAATAAGATATAGTAAATCAATAATAAGCTAAATAGTTTAAACAGAAATATATCTCAAATAGTATCTAGAAGTGATGAATGTGAAGAGATCAGCTATATGACAAGATACTGCTCTACTTATATAGAATAATAGACTAGTAATGGGTAGCAACTACATATCTATCCAAGTAATATCCACTAGCTATACTCTTCTATCAATTATATAAGTATAAGTAAGCAGCCAGAGAGCTTGGCTGAGGCCTACTTAGCTATAGAAGATATCCATTTCAATCCAATAACTAGAAGAATATGAGAAAAACAGACAATAACTGGAGCAAGCTGAGCCAATAAAATCAGCTAGAGGGGAATAGTACTAAAAGATGAGATAATGTCAGATATAGAGAAAGAAAACAAAGAGCCAACAGGTAGAAATACTCATTCTCTCAGTATTAAAGAAGAAGACCAAGTAAGTCCAGAAGAATTATAGAATGATCAATATGATAAATAATAGAGAACCTTACTCAATTGCAGCATCCCTGACCAAAATACTTCCTAGTATAACCTATAGATAACTCTTTACTATTTTACTGATAGTCCAGAAAGAATTCAGGTAAGGACTGCTGTATAGCATCATTGCAGTAAAACTGATAGAAGAACCTATGGTCAAAACTATCACCCAAGAGTCTATCAGAAATCAGCAGAAACAGCCATAATAGTCTCTATAGCTAAGCCTACTATAGTCTTATATAAGGAGATAGAGATAGGTGGTAAAGGGCATAAGGTCATCTTCAATACTGGTACCTTGGAGAACTACATCCCAGAACATATAGCTATGGCTACAGAAAGAGCAGTCTAGCCTACCAACTTGGTTATAAGTATGATAAATAGAACTCTATATCTATATAGGATGGTAGAAGACCTCAGGGTAAGGATCAGTACTAAGAAATACCTGCTCAATGCTATTGTCTTCCCAGATACCTTATTAGTAACCATTTTAATTAGTATGGCCTAGTTGTAGCTGTAAGATATATATATCTACCTAGATGCTATACAGTTAGTCCTAAGAGATAGTAATAGTATTCTAGTCTAGACTGAAGCCTGATTAATATAGATTAAAGATATTGATGAAAATGATAGTGAGACAGACAATATCTTAGAAGAGAAAGATAATAATGAAGAGAGTGATAGACAGATATATGCTTTAATAGTAAACTCTCTAATAAGTTCTGATCTGAATAAGGAGCAGTTATACAACCTTACACTCATACTAAATAAAGCTCTATTCACTAACAAGATGGAGAATTTCAGGCACTGTACCCTTATCCAATACTATATATATACTGATAATATAGTCTTGATTCAATAGAAGACATATAGGCTTAGTTCATAGAAGAAAGCCTTTATATAGAAAGAATTGGAAGAGTTATTAGTACTTGAAATAATATAGCCATTGGAGAGCCCCTGGGTCTCCCCAGTTATTATTCCAAAGAAGAAAAACAGAAACTTATTACTTTTAGTAATTTTCAGAAGCTCAACCTGATAACAGTCAAGAATATATACTCTTTGTCTAGAATTGATGAGCTTCTAGATACATTGAGCAGAAGTATATAGTTCTTAACCTTAGACCTGAAAAGTAGATTCTGGCAGATTGAGCTGGCTCTAGAGAATAGGCTGAAAATAGTATTTATCATAGCATTCAGACTATATAAGTACCAGTATATACTAATGGAGCTCATAAATGCTCCAGCAATATTTCAGTTTCTTATGAACTTAATCCTATAACTATATATTGATAAGTTTATACTAGTCTATATAGTTGATATCATCATATATTTTGTGACCTATAAAGAGTATATAGAGCACTTAGATTATAATAGAAGCCTTTTGGTATACTAACCTTATACTCAACTGTAAGAAGTATTTCTTTGCTCAAAGGTATGTTACATATCTGGGATATATTATTGATGGTGGTGAAATCTACATAGATTTTACCAAAATACATAAAATTAACATATTTCCCACTCCAAAGAGTCTTGAGGATATATGCTAGTTCCTAAGAATTATAAGGTATTATTGCCATTTTGTACCTGGTTTTACAGTAGTAGTACAGCTCCTTATAAGGCTAACCTCCAAGATACATATCTTCAAGTAGTCAGAGTATGTATAGTAAGTATTTGAGAAATTGTAGGATCATCTGTTCCAGACACTCATTCTGATATATCTACATAACAGAACCCCCTCTATCTTGCAAATGAATGTCTCAGACTATGCAATTAGCTGTGTGTCCATACAGATAAGGATCAACAGTCTTGAGTGTCCTATTGCTTATGCAAGCTAAACTCTAACTAGTATAGAGCAGAAGTATATAATAATGAAAAAGGAAAAATTAGTGATTATTTAGAGTATAGATCAGTTCTACTATTATTTGGACACCAGCTGGCCCTTTATCATATAGACTGATCATGGGGTACTCAAGTCTATCCTCATTAGTAAGGAACCTAAGAGATATATAGCTCAGTGGATAGTCAAGTTGATGGCTTATTAATATACTGTCAAACTTTACTCAGACTGAGTGTACTTAAATATCAATATGCTATTCTGACTAATAGAACTAGAAGAGCTGGTAGAGGTTTACATGGCAAAGAAAAGGTAGAACACATAAGCACTAACCCTAACCCTAAAAATGTATGATAAGGTCTTTACCAAAATAACAAGCTCTCTACCCAGCCTACTTTTTATTACCCTGATTCAGAGAAAAATAGGAGAAATGGTCCAAAAGCTTAAGCTAGACCAGCAGACCCTCCACTATACCAAAGATAAGCACATCTTACCTCATCTCAATCAGATATCTCCCTTGATATACTGATTCTATAGAATGGCATATTTCAGACTCAAAAATATCTTATAGGTGGTGCAATATAAATATTAGTGACCAGGAATGTTTCAAGATATACAATGGTACATAGTCTCTTGTGAAGCTTGCCAGGCATACACTAGCCCAAAGAGGCATGAGAACATAATGCCTATTGAGATAATGTGCCCCTTTGATAGAGTCAGAGTAGACTTTATTAGACCTAGTATTTTCAAGTGAATCAAATTGATTTAAATTGAATAAAATTAAGAGTCATTCAAATCAAATTGAATTAGAGATTTTCAATTCAAATCAAGTTTGAATTGAATTGAATTTAAATTGATTTGAGGGTCTAATTTAAAATTTAATTTTCAAAATATAATAAAAGTATGTCCAAATTTAATAATCTTTAGCTTATTTGATTTCTCTAATATAGAGGAATCTAATAAGTCAAAGAATATTAAATTGGATATAGTTTTGTCAAGTTATTATATTTCAAAAAAAAAAGAGTTTGAATCAATCAAATCTCAAATAAAATTGAACCTTTGATTTGATTTAAATAAAATTGAATTGGACCTTTGATTTATTGAAAGTACTAATTAGATCATTGCTATAAATAGACTATATGAATACATATATCATTATTAGTATAGACTACTTTATGAAGTAGGTAGAGGCATATATCACTATTGATATTACTACTACCACCACTACTAGGTTTATATACAAAGATATAGTTTACTAGTACAATTGTCCTGAAATCTTATAGAATGACTGGGAAAGCTATTTCATTAGGAATATTATTGGCAAGCTAACTGCTTATTTAGGAATTATCCATAAGTTCAATATGCTATATCACTCTCAGTTCAATGGTCTTATAGAGATGTTTAACCAAACTCTAAAAGGAATATTAAAAAGGCTGATATTTGAGTATGCCAATGACTGAGATCTATATCTCCCTGCTATTCTCTTTGTATACTGAACTATGATCCAGGCAACTATATACCTAGTATTTCTCATTTGTACTTACCTATGGACAGGAGGCCTAGTACCCCTTTAGAAATACTATTAGTCTGATTAATAAGTCCTCAAGAATAACTTAGTAGAAGCCATTCTTAAGTAAGCTAAGGAGATCACTACTCTTGATGAAAAGGCTCATAAGTAAGCTCTTGAGTAAATTAGGAATGAGTAGGTGAAACAAAAGAATTGATATAATGTTCAGAGAGTTTGGGGCCTTTGATTGAAGGAGATCTGGTAATGCTGTATAAAGAAACTACCAGAGTATAGAAATCTCAGTGGGTGGGACCATATATGGTTAAGATCATCTATAGAAATAGCACTTATTCAAAGACAGGACCTGGCAGAGTAGACCTAGAGGCTCTCCAATATAGAAACAGGCTTCATACATATATTATGAGGGTGTAGGGGCTAGATGCATGCAGATCAGATAGATATAAGTAGAATAAAGTGTGGGAAAGAGCTTAAGGGTGGGTGACTGAGTAATAGAAAGCAAAAATTGCAAATTTTTTAGATGCTTATGAGACTGGCAAAAGCTGTTAATAGAGAAAGTCCTCTGGATCAATATAGATTACTACTGGAGAGGTATTTGTAAACTTATAGCAGTCCAAGGAGTGAGCCAAAATAGACAAGAACAATGTAATGGTATAGAGCAGACTGAAATCTATTAAATGAGCTTTTCAGAAGAGAAATCAGATACCAATTGACCCAGATAACTCTGGATAAAGAATAGTCTACTATGTAGAATATACAATTATTTCATTATTTTTTTTGAGTTAAATTAGTATAAATATATATCAAATATATGAAAAATCCTTCTTTAGCCTTTTCTCCTTTTCTCTCTTATTTTTTCCTTATTTTTTATTATTATTTCATTATGCCTAACTTACTGGTATGAGTACTCCTTCACTCTTCTTCTACCATTATATCATCAACTTCACCTACTTATTATATGACCTCAATCTAAGACCCTATAGTCCTGGTGTCCCCTTCAATACTATGCTCAGCTTTCACTACTCTGAAATCTGAGAATGATGACTTCTCAATAGATCAATCAAGCCACTGTGGATTTTCCTCTGCTGATCTTTATAAAGAAAGAGAGAAAGGAGAAGAAGAAGTACAATAACTTTCCTAGATAGAACCTCACACTCTATCTTCTGAGGAGTACTTCTATCAGTAATTCTAGTCAACTCTTGATCACCTAGATAGTATTATTAATCAGCAAGAAATATATCCATATCAGCAGAAGTACAGATGAAGACTGGAGGATAAGACAAAGGGTATCCAAGCTAATATTAGAATAATGCTGAGATATAATCTCTATGATTAGTATTAGCAGGAGGAAATGTTTCTGTAGTTGCTAATTTTGGTATCTATGTATAGTACAGACCAGCAAATAGTAATGGCTTTCATAGCTCTGAACCTCTTAGACTGATTTATGATAAGAAGTCTGTTAGAGGAGACCCACTATCAAATTGTCAGTGTAGTGTGCTTCAGACTGGTGTATAAGGCAATGATAACTTATCTAGACTATCATTAGTCCTTAAAACAAGCCAAGAGACTATACAATGGGCAATATAAGGAACAAGGGAATGAGGAGGTCTTCTGCCAACTAGAACACAAGATTCTATATTAATTAGAATAGTATTTAGTACCTAAGGCATCTGTGGAAAGCATTCTCCAGTTCCTGGAGAATGAGCAAGGAATATGATCAAAAGAGAGACTATATACTAGAGAATTAAATAAACTGATAATCTTCAGTAAAAGCCAGGCTGAATTTGATATATAGATACTGATATCATCTAGTCTAAACATCACTAGAGAAGGAAATACAGGGTCTCTGATACCAGATGACCCTCATTTCCTATATCTTTACTATTTTGTATAATACCTAGGCTTCTCAATATCTCCTATGGTCTATCAGTACTACCCACAGTTGTTTTTATAAAGAAGAATATATCTAAACAAGAGGAGGTAGATATAGGAGTATATGGTCAAAAACAGGATATATCCAAAATAAGCAAAATTCTGGATTCCGAAATATATATATAATCAGAAGAAGTCTATTTCTATTTCTATCTCTAAAGTACTCTTATTACTCAGCAGAGTATTTCAGATACTTGTTGCAGTTTTGTAGAGATATTATTAGTATTCTAGTAGATTTGAGGAGATAAAGATCTCTATATATAAATAGTATAGGATTTGAGCATATAATTAAGAACAGAGTTGGTTCAGATAATTAGAATTTATTAGGAAATTGACAACTAGAGTACATATCCTGAAAATTTGTAGATTTAAGAATTAGATATATAAGTGATACTTTACTTAGTGGATTCCTTAGCAAATTTATCATAACTATTACATATCCTTTCAGTCTACATCTAGACCAATTACTACCCTTTGACTATCAAGTGATTTCTGGTAGCGACTGCCAAATTCCACATTAAGTTACACAAACTATATCAAAGTCTCTGCTTGATTCTCAAATTATATAAGCTATACTAAGTTGTACCGAAAATATTAATTTATGGAGACTGAATAAATAGCCTTGACAAATGGCTTTCTAGCAGGGCAAATCACCTTACAACTAATCTAAAAAATTAATAAAAATTATTTCAGATCTACTGATATCTTTTATATTAATGACACAATAATTAATAATATATATATACTCTTTTTCTATTTCATAAAGCCATCTTATATTGAAATCTTTAATATATTACTCATTCTAATATACTACTTATTCTAACACACTACTTATTCTAATATATTACTCATTTTACCAATATACTGTTTATTTTAACATACTGTTTATTCTAATATACTACATATATATTCTAATAACTTACTACTTACTCTGATAAGCTAGCTAAGAAATTAGATACTTATTAGTTCTCTTATATTGATTCTTCATATTAGGTAGTGCTCCTAACGAGTCAATTTAATCCGGATTAGATTCGGATTGATTCGGATTGAATCCCATTCGAATCAACTTGGATGGGATTCGAATCAACCATTGTTTTGATTTCCAAATTAGATAATTAAATGTTTACATCAATAACTCAATGAATAATCATCCAAATTTGATGATCTTGGTGTCATTTGAAAGCCCTTAATAAGGCCTATCTAATGATACCAAGAA